>JARQOC010000005.1:466439952-466504377 GCA_033576535.1 Allobates femoralis | reverse complement strand
TGTGGGCCACAAACAGCAATATGGGATGAAGATTCAATAGAAGTCTGCAGTGAAACATTGCTGCAAATTCTCTGTAGTGCCACCATAGGTCTAATAAACAGGGTTGCCAACCTATCACAACTTCCTGAAAGTCTGTAGTAATATGGCACTTTTCCCCGTCTCTGTTAATAAACTGATGTGTGTTTGATTTTTTTGAAGCTGGTGAGTCTTGCACAGATTTTTATGACTGTGTTTATTACCGTTTTACAGTGAAGGCAGCTAATGTCTTGTGTAAGATGAAAACCAGGTACAATTTTAATGACCAGTATGTATCGCAGAGCTGGTTGTTCTCTGTAATATAAACCTTGAATGTTCTCTCTGACACTTGGAGTCCCATAAGCCTTGAGAGGCATTCAAGGGTTCAGGTATTGTAGATAAAAGAAAGTGATGGGTGTGTTTAGCCATCCCTCCACCCAAGGGAGTGTCTCATATGGTATAATGAGACTATTCGTGTGATCACATGCTCTTTGATGCAGGGCAGGTCCTGGAAGTGGACGCTTGCTACATGCACATGCTCAGTCAAGGCAGGTACTGCAAGAGTGAGCAGCACATGTTGAAAGGAACCTGTATGTTTTGGAGTATTCCAGAGCTCTGGACAGGGAATTGGACTTGAAATTGGTGAGTAAAGGCAGACCAAAAAACCAGTGGACTCTGTATGGACAACTCCAGCAGTGAAAAGGACTGTGTATGAATTGTATGTTGTTGAATAGCCGAAGCAAGGCCCATTCTATTATGTGGTTCTGGAGTCTGGTTTATGAAGGGTAATAAACCAAATGGACTTGATTTAAATAGAAACCACTGCAGTGTATGTCAATTCCACTGCCAAGTGAGTATTCCACACTACTTTCAGTGAGCACATTGTTACACATGATAAAGAATTATGGTCTGGAGAAATGTATCACTTATAGTGTTAATGATTTATTGTGGTAACTTAATATGTTCGTGAAAAAAATTTGCATAATTTTTTGGAGAAACTGTCCTGGAAAAAATGAAAAAAACAAAGATGGCAACCCTGCTTATAAATGATCACACAATATCCAAAGAAACCAATGGCCTGTCTAAGAAATGCAAGGATGGGCTGTTTCCTCCAGAGCTATAAAAATAGGACCCCTTCTCTTAACTTAGAATTTCTTACTAGAGTTTTTATAGGGGTGGTCTGAAGGCCAATGTAATCTAAATTCTTATTTACTGTCGTAATCTACATTCATTTGTAATATACTTGTATTAAAAATTCCCTATTCTTTCCTAATGACCCTATCTGACTGCTCGCCTAGGTTTTTTTTCACTTCCTCTCTGATGACACTTCGTTTCAGAAGCCCAGTGCAATATACACTGACAGCGCGACCCTCTCTGTTGCCGGCTCATTAGTACTAATCTGGGACTGCAACAGATGGTGTGTTGTCATTGAGCACATTGTACAGTGCGCAGGGACTAGCCCAGCCCCTGACGCGAGTGTCGCCGACCTGTGGCATTGACTGCAGCCCCTGACCTCTGATGATGCTTCTTTGAGCATCCCAGCATGCACTGGGGTTCTCACACAAAGCATCATTAGAGAGAAATATACAATAACACTTGGATAAGGGGAAACTTATTTTGGCCTTCAGATCACCCATCTAATGATGGGCTTTCTACATCAGATATCATTTTTGCACTGCTTTCACTAAACATAGGATAAAAATGATCTCATAAGAGATATACATACTAATTTTTTTGTTTTTGACCTGAACATCTGTGATACCAATAAAATGTCAATATTCATTAATTTAACAAAGAGGGATAGAATTCAGACGTGGGGAATTATATTACTACTTACCAAGGTGAGTATTCATTATTTTTGCACAGTACTTGCACATTGCATCTAAGTCATTCAGTTGTCCCTGAAGGAATGAAATCTGCGCTTCAAGATCTTCCTCCTACAAATAAAATGTCAATTAATATTCCCTTTTAGAACCAATATATTATAAGAGTATCCTATTTAAAGCAAAATCTGTAATAATAATGTATAATAATTTTTTTTATCAATTCCCATCTAGTCAGTAGTTCAAGGAGATTTCTAAATAAAATAAAAAAAAAATAAAGGAATTTAATAAAAGATATTAGCAGCCGCAGGCAATGTTTAGTGAAATTGTTTCTCACTTTCTGTAGTGCAAAACGTAGAGCAAAATGTGGAACTATCTAAATTCGTTGAAAAACTGCTCGACAAGTGTCGCCCCAGCAAAACAGTCTACCGTAGTCCAGATCTGAGATGCTCTTTCTTAATAAGGTGGTCTGTGAAGAAGGTCAAACGGTGGATTAGAAACTGATGAACAACTTCATTTTGATACAGTTTTACCAGAAGATACAGAATGGATAATATAGAGTGTGACTTTTGCAAAAATGGCTTCATAAAAACGGCCTCAGTCTAATTATTCTGTTACTACTGTACGGTTCTAGGAATAATTGCACATATTAAAGTGTAACCGCCATTTTAATTTTTACTTCATAAATCAATAATATGCAAGAAAATAGGCAACTTTGTAATATATTTCATCAGACAAATTTGCTGCGTTTCATGGGTACGATTGATTTTTTAAATAAAATGAAGTCACTTGTGAGCGGTGCTTATGTCTTCCAGCTATGCCGATCTGCACCACATCCGGTATACTGACACTTCAGTGCAATCATACAGAGGGAGAGACAAGGCATGGGGGAAGATGAGACAGCACATTGCGGGGAGGGAGGAGGAAGGAGGGGGCTGAGACACCACACCGTGGGGAGGTAGTTAAGGTGGACTGGAGACCTTTGTAAATACAAGATTGACAGCCCCGTCCCCGATACGAGCATCACAGTGACACCTTGTTTCAGGGAGGGGTTGAGGAAGTGCCTATGGCCTGTCATCCTGCTCAATGATGTTCTGTGTATCCCAGCATGCACTGGGGCACTGACACTACACGACATCAGGTGGGAAATAAAAAAAAAACAACAAAACAATAGATGTTAGATAGCGTAGAGAATGTACGGAATTATTAAAGGAAGTGTATTAGAAAATAGCTTAGATTATAGGATTATAGGGATAAATTAGATAGATAGGAAAAAGATTTCTGGTCTAGGACTAAAGGCCCCGTTACACATAACGATGTCTCAGCGTCCCGCCCAACGATTGGGATCGCTGGGACATCGTTCTCTGATCGCTAGCAGACTCACCACAGACAGACTCACCAGCGATCAGCGAGAACACTTGTAACCAGGGTAAACATCGGGTTACTAAGCAGAGCGCTGCAATTAGTTACCCGATGTTTACCCTGGTTACCAGCCTCCCAGCGTATACTATGCGGCACTGGGAGGTCGTTGATCATTGGTCTCCCACTGTCACACACACTGATGCTGGCTGCCTAGCAGGAGACCAATGATCAAAAAATGGTCCTGGCCATTTACCAACGATCAGCGAGCTGATCGCTGGTCGTTGGTACATGTCACACACAGAAACATCGCTACGAGGTCGTTGCAATATCACAAAACCGGTGATATCGTTAGCGATATCGTTACATGTAACCCGACCTTAACTTTTTAAGCTTTAAGTATATGCTGCAGACATTTCTACATCAAAAATGTATCTTGTGGCAGGATAACCTCTACATAAAAAAATGAGTATTTGTGCATGCATTGTTATGTGTTTTTCCCCTTTCTTTCGTATGGGTGAAAAATGATGAAAGAATTGACATGCTGCATATCTAAAACTGCTTCAAAGCTATAAGGAAAAAAAAGTAAAATGTGCGTGTGATTTCAGAAATCTCATTCACATTGCTGGGACAGTAAAATTTTGATGTTTTTGTGCCAAAAAACTGCAAAAAAGCAATGCATTAAAAAGCAATAATTATCAAGCACCGGTGGTGGAAATAATCTTTAATTGCTCCAAGACCTTTAACGCACCTGTATGTCAAAGATCATGTCCCTGCCGTTGATGTGGAGCCGCACGCAGAGCCTGCATCTTTCCTGACACATGATGACTGAATTAATGTGCTCAGATCCACCCATAGCTGTTAACCTGTTAAATGCTGCTGTCAATCTCTGACAGTAGCATTTAACATGCATCATTTCATGTGCCCCTCATTGTGTCTATGACTTAATGTCAGGGCGCTGATGGGTTGTAATGACAGCCAGGAGTCTGCTGAAGACATCTGTGCCATTCATTATGGTTCTTTTGTGAAAACCAGCATTTATCTGGCATTCATAGGAGTTTGTGTTTTTAGCTATACATAGTAGTGCAGACACATGCTTTTTACAGCACAAGTGATCAGATGATCGTAGCTTCAAGTCCCCTAGGGAGACAGTACTACCATTCTACAGTAGAAAAAATGTTTTGAAAATATAAAACGAGCAAAAAAAAACAAACTGTAACATTAAATTATTATTATAGGGGGGCGTGTCCTGCTGCTAATGGCGCCGGGCGCAGACTAGAGGAGCTCCGGTGGACGACCCTGTAAACGGCACTAAACAGGCCTTCCTGCCGCGATTAAAGTACCCCAGCCGATCGGTAAACAACCCGGGATTGTGCTGGGATGCCGCGAACGGCTCCAAAGAGGCGCCAAATGGAGAATCGCCTCACAGACTACTACGACTCAGAACCGCGGCGTTCTGTCTCACCACCCAAAATGGCGCCGGCAGCCACACAGCGAACCCGCTCACCGAGGAGCCCGCACATCCCTGGGAGTCAGCCACACGCCGCTGCACACAGACCGGAGGAGGATGTACCGGTCACGCACGGTATGTTAAAATCTTGCCTGAGCACCTTGAGAGACACTCTGATGGCAGATATAACAACGCTACTCAGCACACTTAAAGAGGAAGTGGGGGCACTGACTGATAAAACCACACACCTGGAAGGGAAGCTTGGAGATTTTGCACAAGCACACAACAGTCTGGCCGACAACCATGATGCTTTAGACAGGGAAATGGGGATAATGAATAACAAAATGTGCCATCTGGAAGATGCCCTCAGGCGTAACAACTTTAAAATAAGAGGTATGGCTGAATCAAACGACTCTGAAAATCCCTATGAGCTAGCTACGAACTTCCTTGCCACGGCCCTCCCTGATTCCCCTTCCAGGGACCTAGAAATTGAAAAAGTGTACCGAATCCCAAAACCACGGAATATGAGGGAAGAAGTGCCCAGAGACATTCTGGTCCACATGGTCCGCTCTGGGGTGGCAGAGCGACTGCTGAGACGTATGCGTAAAGGCCCGGCACTACCCGACCCGTACAGTCATATCTCTATATACCAGGATCTATCCCCAGGCACGCTTGCTCGACGTAGAGAATTTGCCTCATCGTGCAAGATCCTCCGAGATAGAGGTATCCCATACATTTGGGGTTCACCAACGGCGCTGCTATTCAGATACGAAGGGAAAAGACATTCCTTTGCTTACCCCACTCTCCTAAGGAAGGCACTGCGCACGTGGCGTCTCGCCTCTTCCCCATCTTCAACCCCCCGAAACGACAGGCTGGACGACTCCACTGAGAATAAGACAACTGAGTGACATCTCATCCGGATTCGGAACCGTCCTCACTACTGATGACTTCTGGATGTTTGGGTCTACCCTCTGTGACTCTTTTCTGCTCCTGCGACATGACAGGGGGGCCGCCCACTGCGGGCCACGCTCCACAGCCGGGGTCACTTGAAATGGAGCCCTAAATCCGTGAGTTACCCTCTGTTTATTTTTCGTGCCAAGTTTGTCGGCACACTTTTCCCTCTCGCTGCGGATCGCGCGAGTGGGATTCCAGGCCGGATTTTGAAGTTACCCCCCCAAGTGACTAGATTCCTTTTAAATAATTTTGGAATCCTCCATATGTTTACATTATTGTTCGTTTATGTTTAACTCTGTGTGTTTCCAATCCTTCTTTCCATCCCACTCCCTCTATTGATTCATCTATCCTCTACTCCTTGCCTCATTTTCTATCCTGCACGCCATTCACCCCAGGGTTCAGAAATGTCACTGAAGGTCCTTTCCCTGAATGTTAATGGCCTCAACTCTCCAGCGAAACGATCTTTCCTCTGGAGGGAGGCCAAATCGTCGGGAGCTGATATCTTGTGCCTCCAAGAGACGCACCTCCTACAGCCTGACAACATACGTTTACATCATAAAGACTACCCTCACAGCTACTTCGCCAATGCCTCAAAAAAAAAAACGGGGGTTTGCATTTTTGTCGGTCATAAGGTGCAATTTTCCCTTCTCTCCTCCTTTGTGGACGGAGCGGGCAGGTATGTTGGTATTTGTTGCGAAATAAGTGGCATTCAGTACATGATCGTGAGTGTGTATAGCCCCAATGTTGGCCAACAGAGATTTCTCAGAGACCTGTTCACTCGTTTGCAGAAGGAGACTAAGGGAAGGCTTTTAGTTTGCGGAGATTTTAACTCAGTCATGGAGCCCCGCATAGACACCTCCACAGGTAATCGCAGGGGGGGTGGAGCAATGGGAGACCTGTGTAGGGAGTTCCACCTCCATGATGTCTGGAGATATCAACACGCAGAGGAGAGGGATTACACCTTTTTCTCTCCGGTGCATAAGTCCTATTCCAGAATTGATCTCTTCCTTGTAAATGATGAGGCACTGGAAAGGTGCCACTCATCGGGCTTGGGAGTGACCACTTGGTCTGATCACTCCCCGGTCACGCTGGAGTTAGGACTAGACATGGGTGGTGGAGCTCCCAGGAGATGGAGGCTACATGCGGGACTCCTGACTGACTTACAGATAAGTGAAGAAGTGGGAGAGGCGGTGACGGAGTACTTTGCTCTCAATGACCAAGAGGACATGAAGGATGATACCCTGTGGTATGCACACAAGGCAGTGGTCCGAGGTCTCCTTATACAAAAGGCGGCGATAGCAAAACGTCGCAGGGAACAATTACTTCGCGACTGGACGACAGAAATACAACATTTAGAGACGACAAACAAAAAATCGCCTTCAGAGACAATTCTAACTCAGATCCGTCTCACCCGTAACAAACTTCGTTCGCTCCTTCTTAGACAGCACGAAATCGGCATCAGGAAATTACGAACAAAATATTACGAAGCTGGAGATAGAGCGGGAAAAATCTTAGCCCGTAGACTAAAAAAGGTTGCAGTACGACAAATGGTTACGGCCCTTAGGAATAAGGGGGGAGTTATGGTCAGACACCCTTCCGAAATAGTTGAGACTTTTGCGGCGTACTATGAAGACCTATATAATCTCAAAAACGACCAGCATACTCCACAACCCACAAATGAAGCTATTGTGAACTTTCTGGAAAAATTGGACATCCCCACCACACCGACGCATATCCTTGAGACATTAAATTCTCCCTTCACATGTTCAGAAATTGATAAAGCTCTGAAGGAGCTCAAAAGCAATAAAGCCCCGGGTCCGGATGGCCTGATTAATGAATATTATAAGCTCTTCGGGTCTATCCTAGCCCCGTACCTACTACGGTTATTTAACAGGTGGCAAGAAACTGGATCCATCCCAGCTGAGTCCCTCGAAGCTACGATATCCACTATTCCGAAATCGGGAAAGGTGCTGGATCATCCGGAGAGCTTTAGACCAATCTCACTACTTAACACCGACGTTAAGCTATACGCGAAGTTATTGGCCACACGCCTTAACGATGTGATTCCTCTCCTGGTGCATCAGGATCAAGTGGGGTTCGTGCAGGGCAGACAAGCGAAGGATGGGACTAGACGGATGCTAGACCTGATAGAGGTGGCGGAGAGGAGAGGTGTACCAAGCGTCTTCCTGTCGCTGGACGCAGAGAAGGCGTTTGACAGGGTCCATTGGGGCTACCTCCGGGAGGTCCTCTCCGCCTTCGGATTTTCCGGCCCTATCGCCTCAGCGATCCTTAGTCTATACTCCCATCCGTGTGCCAGAGTTCTTTCCTCTGGCTACACGTCCAGGCTTTTCCGAGTCTCTAATGGCACCCGCCAAGGTTGCCCCTTATCGCCTTTGGTTTTTGCACTTGTTATGGAACCACTGGCGATCTCTCTGAGGGCAGATCCAAAAATTCCAGGGATCTTGGTCGGAAAAACCAAACACGTGGTTGGTCTATATGCGGATGATGTCATTATTGTCACGGAAAACCCAGAATCTTCCCTCCGGAGCATTATGGATCAGCTTGACTGCTTTGCACGGATCTCCTACTACAAACTCAACGTGAGTAAATCAAGGCTGTTGCCCATTGGTGTCTCGAATGATACTGCTGCGACTCTTGCCGACTCTTTTCCCTTCAAATGGACACCGGGGGGAATCCCTTATCTGGGAATCACCCTTTGCCCTATTGCGGGCGTAGCATTAAAAAATATGAACAGTCTCCTGCAAGATCTTGAGGGTTCCTTGGGGGGACTGCCTCTGGGATCAATGTCCTGGATGGCGAGGATACAGTCGGTAAGAATGTTGTGGCTCCCCAAAATTTTGTATTTATTCCGATGCGTCCCGATACACTTCCCCAAAAAACTTATATTGAAACTGCAGACTATGATCTCTAAGTGCATTTGGGGTGGTGCACCGGCTAGAATAAAGGGATCTTTACTATACAGACACTTAACTAAGGGAGGCATGGGAGTCCCTAATGTCGAACACTATCGCAAGGCAACAATTCTGGAGGTAGCTGGGAAATGGTGGAGGGATGGGGTTGGCCAGGGATGGAAGCAGATAGAGGGGGATACTCTTCCGGGAAGTTCACTGCGATCTCTCCTTGCTGCTAACTCAATGGGGAAGATCGTTAACTCCGACCTTTTGAGCTCAGTGAATGAGCTCCTGAAGGTTTGGAGATCGGTCTCCAGTGAATGGACCAAACTTCCCATTGAGGCTATTCCTCTGGATGCTTTCTGCTGGCTGATCCCCAATATGTCATTGTCCCACTGGAGACATCACGGACCAAAAACTTTAGCAGAAATTACCCGTAACCAAACTGTGATCTCTCTGGAGGACTTCTTGACCAACTTCCCGACCCTCAGACCAACCTTCCTCTATTTTCACCAGATCTCAAACTTCATGCGCTCTCCCGCCTTCTCTCACGACTTACGTCCCTCACGTACCCCATCGGCTTTGAGACGTTTGTTGTTGGCTGAACCTCGTCCAAAAAAGTCACTTTCTCAACTTTACTCCGATGTTCTAGACCAAGATACACCCTCCCAATTGTCATACGCCATTAAGTGGCAAGAGGAATTGGGTTTCCAGGCCTCAGAGAGTGACTGGGAGGATGCGGTCCACTGCGTAAAAGAAGCATCTAGATGTCTTAACCACATAGAAATGCTCAAAAAAATACATCTCCGGTGGTATGCTACCCCCGCCAAATTGGCAAAATTCGGTAGGGGATACTCATCTCAGTGCTGGAGGCAATGCGGTCTAAAGGGCGACCTACCACACATGTGGTGGGGGTGCCCCAAAGTTGCGCAATTCTGGCAGCTGGTCTCAGGTCTTATTGACTCTGTAACTGGGTCCTCGATGCCGCTGGAACCACAGATGGCGGTGCTCCATGTGGGAGTCATTGTTTTCCCACCGGGGTTACGACATCTATTAACGTATATTTTGACGGCTGCAAGGATATGTGTAGCCGCAAAATGGAAACAAACAGCCCCTCCGAAGATGAGTGATCTTACGGATAGAATCAACTCTATTTTCTGCCATGAGTACTACCTGGCTCAGGATCACGGTGCCAGACGCTATTGTGGCAGACGCCTGGAACCTTTGGAAGGTCCATCCGCTGGCTATGAACATTCCCATGTGAGGAAGGAGCTCAATTTCTGGCTCTCGCTATGGACGTTGGTGCTCCATTTGACCCCTGGGGTGAATATTCCTACCCCCCATTCATACGACCCTTTCTTTTCCCCTTACATATCTCTCTTCTCTCTCTTTCCCCTTTTCTCCCCCACTTTTACCTTACCGACTCCCTAAGTTTGTGATCCGTGATACCAATAATATCGCTCATTCGGTGTAATGCGCGATTATATCACGGGCTATTGTTTTGGAGATATACTGTTGCCGCCTGTGAATTGTCTGTGGTTATGATTGTGCAACTATCACGCGAAGAACTATCATCGTCTGCGGAGATGGAAAATTCAGCATATATATAAACAGCATATAACACCACAGAGACTGTTTACGACACAGATGACCGGAGTCGAAATACAAGCTTAAATACTTCTACTCACTTGTTATATGGAAATTCAACAGTTTATTCAACAATTTACCGAACATCTCTGTATGTTTCGTCTTTGATATGTAATAACATGTCTCTGATTTTGTTTGTTTGATGATAACCAATAAAAATTAATTATGACAAAAAAAAAAAAATTATTATTATAATACTAATGAAAATATACGTTTGGTATAGTTGCTATTGTAAAAGTGCAATCTATTAAATATGAAGAAAATAAATCTAATTGGAAAAAATTGTAATGATAGCAACTCTAAACTCCAGTTTTTGGATCGCCGCAATATTCCAATACAGTGCAATAAGAGTCAATCAAAGCACTGCATTTAACCCATAATGATATCAGTAAAAACATCAGCTCTGGGCATAAAAAATATGTCCTCACACAGCCCCAGATCCCAAAATCTGAAAGCATGATGGGCCTCAGAACCGGGTGACACAAGCAAAACATTTTCATCACTTAAAAGATAAAATTCATATTTAACATCTACCTTCTAACCTGGAGAATCACACCAGTGTGGAATTGCACGCTTTTTTGAAATTTCAATGCACTTGGAATTTGTTTCCTGCTTTTCAGTGTTTCATATGATAAAATGAATGTACAACTTGTCCCGCAAAAAACAAGCCCTCACATGGTTAAGTGGGTGGAAAAAAACATAGCTCTTGGAAAAGGGGGAGGAAAAAAACTAACGCAAAAATGGAAAATTGCCCGGTTTAGTAATTTAGACTATATTATTTACTAAGAAACCCAAGGAAACCTTGGGAGTGGGAAGAAAAAAAGAGACGGCATTATAGGTGGCCATATGAATATTGCCCAGTAACAGTAAAGACTACAGAAGCTAGTTTCACCCTATGGCCATGGTGCTTGAAGTTACTCACTCATCCCTTCTGCCACATAACACAACACGAGTAATATAATTGGTAGATTATAGTAATGGAACATCCTACATACCGTATTTTGCACTTGGACACAATAAATTAAAATTAAAGATATATCTGGGATTAAACAAAGGGGTGCCCAAGCACTCAAAGGCAGATAGTGGTTGCTAACTACCTGCCTTTTGTGCTGCCACTTGAGAGCTGGTTCCCAACTACCTGATTGGGGGAGCCGGATGTCATTCAGCCTGACATTGGACATCAACAGAGCAGAGAAGCTGCCTGTCTGTCGACGCAACATCAGTGGAAGCTGCATAATTGCCGGTAAGGAATAGTCTGTGACCGCTCCGTGCCGGTGAAGAACGGTACCGGACATAACAGGCAACTAAGTACAAACTACCTGCCAGTTATTGCTTGGGCACTTCTTTTGTGTGTGGGGAAGGGGGGTGAGGAATCTCCCAGATATGCCCTTTTTTCCTTGGTCTCTGCTTTTCTAACTGCCATCTACATCACTAACTACCCTTTTTATCTCCTACCCCATGCGCTAAGTATTGTCATAAAATGTCCAAAAATCTGATTTAGTTTGGTCTTTGTATGCTTTATTTTATCAAAGATCTAAGTTCATTTCTTGGTCTTTCAAGATATTCTAAAATAAAAAGCCTTTGCCAACACCAAAGCATAAGGAAATCAATACTGTCCGTGTTTTTTACTTTATCGAGCCGCTTTCATATCAACAAAAAAAACTTCTGAAAAATAACACAGCTGGAAAATTCAGATCTTTGTTTTTATCGAAAGTCAATATGTTTGAAGTCTGTGTGAAACATGAACAGATTGCAAACAGTTACCATGGACTGAATATATCCAATAGGAAAACAAAAGTGGAAAGAAAAAAGACACATGTAACAAACACCCTAATATGATGCTGTTGGTAGTTGTTTTAAAGTTACTTAGAGTGTTTCTAGTAGTATAAAAATAAATGTTTTATTATTATTTGTTTCCATGTGTCCCGCTTCATTTTGCTGCTAATCTGTGCCGCCAAGGAAAAAGAATCAAATCATCAACCTGAAGCTGACAAACTTTTCTTTCCTACTTCCCCTGAAAAACAAGAGTACCCAGCTATTCTACAATGCACAGGGCCGTATCCAGGGAGGAGGCTGGGGGGTCATCTGCCCCGGGCACAGCAGGCAGGGAGGGCGCACTCAGCCTCCTCCTGCAGCACCTAAGGCCTCTCCCCACCGGCCACATGTTGCTCCCCCCCTCCCCCACACAGTGTGAGCCGGCTTTCTCTCAACCTACAGAGCCCGCACACTACTCTGTGCTTACAGAACCTGTGATGATATCAATGGAGGGGAGGAGTATGGTTACATGATGAGCTCCTCAGTGTAAGGGTACACTTACAAGGCACGACATCGTTAACGATGTCGCTGATACATCATGGGTTTGGAGGCGTTCCAACGACATTATTAGGATGTCGTCGCGTGTAACACTGGGATTCAACAACGATAAGTTGTTGGATCGTTGATCGCAGGTTTGAGAACATGTTCTCAAACCGCACGATCAACAATCCGCCAAACAGCTAGATCGCTGTGTGTGACACCGTGATAACAATGTCGTTGTCGACTTCGCCCATTCACAGCAATGAGCAGGGATCGTTCACGGAGTTTGCGAACGATACCTGCTTACAACATCGTTGGTGAGTTCTCCACTATATCTAGACGTGTGATATCTCACCAACGATGTCAAAACGATGTCTGCAACAACCATGCGCCCACGAGATTGTTGCGAACATCGTTCCAACGTCGTGCCGTGTAACGGTACCTTAAGCAGGACCCTGCTGTGCTGGTTGTCATGGTCCTGGATGAGGTAAAGTTTACTGTATGTGTTGGGTCAGGAGAAATTTATAGTGTGGATGCAGCAGAGCCGAGAGTGTACGGGGTGTACAGAGCGGAGCCGCGTGTGTACAAGGTGTACGGAGCGGAGCCGCGTGCGTACGAGGTGTATGGAGTGGAGCCGCGTGCGTACGAGGTGTACGGAGCGCAGCCACGTGCGTACGAGGTGTATGGAGTGGAGCCGCGTGTGTACGAGGTGTACAGAGCGGAGCCGCGTGTGTACAAGGTGTACGGTGCGGAGCCGAGAGTGTACGAAGTGTACAGAGTGGAGCCACATGTGTACGAGGTGTACGGAGCAGAGCCGCGTGTGTATGAGGTGTACGGAGTAGAGCCGCGTGTACAGAGTGGAGCTGTGTGTATGAGGTGTACAGAGCAAAGCTGCATGTACGAGGTGTACAGAGAGTGGAGCCGAGTGTGTACGAGGTGTACGGAGTGGAGCCGTATGTACGAGGTGTACGGAGCAGAGCTGAGAGTGTACGAGATGTATGGAGCAGAGCCACGTGTGTACGGGGCAGAGCCGCGTGTGTACGGGTTGTGCGGAGCAGATCCGCAAGTGTACTAGGTGGAGGGCTCTGTGGGGGGCATGATAATACTTGGAGGGGTGTGAGGAGTCTTTATACTTTATGTAGAGTTGTTTGAGGGTTGTGTTGGGGGCCATTATACAGCATGAAGAGGTGTCGGGGCCATTATTACTGTATGTAGGTCCATTACACTGCAAGGAGGGCTGTATGAGGGTCATAGTTGGAGATCATACTGTGCCAGTATAGTTGAGGGTCTTACAGTAGGGTCATCATACTGTGCGCATGGAGGAATTCACTGTGGGGCATCATACAATGTTTGGGGGGCAATTTTGTTGGCATCACACTTCATGGCTGTAACGAAAAGGGAATCTAGGGGCTTCAATAAAAGGAAAGTTACTTTGGAAGAGCTGCAAAGTTGTAATATGTTATTATGTGACCCAGGCAAATATTTTTTGGGGGGCAATAAGAACTTCTACTAAGGGGCCCCATGATTTCTATGTAGGCCCCTGGTGCAGGATGCATAGTCCCTCTGCTGCAGGACTGATTGGCCATAACTTACACACTACGTCCAGTGCCACCCTCAGTACATACAGGCATCCAGCTATGTTTCTCCCGAGTGGTAGTTGTTCGGTGGTGCTCATCCCCCTTCCCTCTCCCACATCCTTTGCTCAACCTAATTGGACAGCCATGGCTATTAGCTCCGGACAGCCCTGTATGTGGTGCTTGTGATTGGCTAAGTGTTTCAGGAGGAGGTATGGTCTGTTGGGGAAGACATGCCATTTCCCAGCTTAGTGCAGTGGCAGCTTGTTAATGCTTAGACTGCAGGTCATTGCATGTGGTGTGTGGACGGTGCTGAAGGTGGACATGTCTGACTAAGTGCCAGGCAGCCGCCACAATGGAGCTGCCCAGTATGGACACAGGATGAGGAGTAAAGGGGATGGATGTGGCACAGTATATGTAGTGAGGAGGATCAGTATGGACAAAGTATGAGGAGTATGGGGGGATGGATGTGGTACAGTATATGTAGTGAACGGAGATCAGTATGAACACAGTATGAGGAGTGACAGGAGGATGGCTTCAGCACCGTATGTTGAGTGAGGGGGAATTGGTGTGGACACAGTATGGGGAGGGAGATGGGATAGCTGCTGACACAGTATGAGGAGTGAGAGGGGGATGAGTGTGAACACAGTATGTGGAGTGAGGGGGGATTGGTGTGGACACAGTATGGGGAGTGAGAGGGGTTATGGGTGTAGATACAGTATGTAGAGTGAGAAAGGGATGAAGTAATGAAAAAACAGTAGGGGAGGAGAATAATGTAAAGGGGCACAGAATAGAGACTGACCATGTGTGGAGCTGTATGGAGAGGGGGCAGCATACGGGGACAGTATGTCGAGTTTGGGGAGTTTGATGAGGGAGAACAGTATAATCCGTGGGCTGTATATGAGGATACAGAGTAGAGGATAGTGTGACCAGGGAGCCCAGTATGGAAAGGACAGGGCAGTATGATGAGGGGGCAGTGTGGAGGGCATGCGCTAAAAGAGGAACAGTGTATAAATCATACTTTGTGTAGGGAACAGTGAGAAGTAGCAATTATTTATTCCAGGGCACAGTGTAGGGCAGATATTTTTACTTAGGAAGATTTTGACAATTCTGCTATTTTTAAGGGTATCGTGCCGGGATGTCCTGAAGACCGGAGAAGATCGAAATCTGCAGAGATGAGCTGTGGGTGTGAAAAGTCATCATGGTGTCTGGACAAGATGAAGAAAAGAAAAAGACGACCCCGATCAGAGACAACGGCATCTATAAAGGTACCCAGATGTAAATGATTATTTGTGATAATGTTTAACTCTCATCAGTGTTGTGGTTCCTGTATGCTTTTATTGACAGCTGGTAACAAAAACTCCCAGTATGTCCTCACCATTGCTAACAGTGTAGTAGGAGTTGTAGGTTCATGCAGTACAAATGCGTATGGGTCTGACCTGACATTACAATTGTTTTACCATGTACTGATGGTGGCTCTGATGATGAATTTTGGTACTGAAGAGGGTTGTGATTTCGGCAATGATGGGTGCTCTATTCATGTATTTCTGTACTTCTGGTGGGTCTGCTTATGTATTTCTGTACTGATGAGGGTTTTGACTTTGTATTTCTATTCCGAAGGGGTTATATGGATGTATTTTAGTACCTCTAGTAGGTATGGTGATGTATTTCTGTTCTGATGGGGGTTATATGGATGTATTTCAGTTCCTCTAGTGGGTCTGGTTATGTAGTTTTGTGTTAATTGTTCTGATCCTGTACATATCTAACAATCCATCACTTGTAAGCTTTCTTGATACATGGCTATGTTAATAAAGTGTTATGCCATCTGACAAGTTAAAGGTTCTATGTATTTAGTTGTTAGAAGCATTAAAGGGGTTGTGCCAAGTTTGTGATGAGTCTGCAGTCACTCTGTGTCTCTATGTGACTGCAGACTTCTGAATTCTCACAGAGCGCACACTGCCTGCTGTCAGGATTGTCTGGTGTCGGCAGTGAGAGTGGAAGATCACGTAACCATAGGTATGCAATTTAAAAACATGCAGTCACGTGCTGACTAGACATGTGAGGCTTTGATCAATGAATTGAATTGAGCGAGGCTGGATGAGTCTAGTCAGAATGTGGCCAGAAGTATATAAATCGCATACTTGTGCTCGCATGACCGTCCAATCTTACCATTGACATGGGAGAATCCTGAAAGTGTGCAGTGAATGCACCATGAGAATTCGGAGACCTGCAGTCACCTGGACTTTCATCTCAAACCTGGACAAGCCCTTTAATTATAACATTAAACACCTTAGCCCACTCCTAACAACATCTAATATAGCATATATGGAAAGGAGAGAAGTCCGGCTTTCAGGATCGCGCTGTTCCAGTTCACAAGGAGTTAATCCAAGGACCAAGCAGTAATCATAACTTTCTTTATTCTATAAAACTCTACGCGTTTCGTGTACACGCTGTACACTTCCTCAGGAGCAAACTTTGCTCCTGAGGAAGTGTACAGCGTGTACACGAAACGCGTAGAGTTTTATAGAATAAAGAAAGTTATGGGGGCGTGGCTAGGGCAGTGGAGGAGACGGACGTGCTGGGCTAAAGCTCCTGCACAAAAAGCCACAAAAAGACACCAGAAAGGGGCACAGATTGCCGGCAAACCGAAGATCCTGACTCCCGCATGCCTGGAGAGCAGGAAGGACCTCATCCCCCCCGGTGAGGACCCGGAGACTGCAGCCCGGGAGCCCCTGGGGCGGCCGTGAGAGAGAGTGAGCAGCGCGCACAGAGGAGCCATCTTATTGCTAGACCCACCTCGTGGGTCTCCTGCCTCCACATATTGAAGCTGCAACGGCTGGAGCGAAGGAGAGACAGAGCCCCGGGAGCCAGCGGGTGGAGCAGAACACAGACGGCACCGCTGGAAAGAATCATAAAGGGAGATAAGGTGCGGAGACGGAGGTGGTGGGAGGAGGAGTGGAGGGGGCTGAGGGGAGAGGAGAGAAGCTGGAGGAGACCGGCCGGGAAGTAGTGGGAGAGCAGCGCTGACAACGGCTGCACATGTAAGAAGACACCAGAGTGCCCAGAAGTTACAAATCACCCAGATACCAGGGAAAGATTTAATAAAGTGGATGTGCCATAGTAAAGAAAAAAACTCCCTCCCCTGCAGCTTCCCCACTAGAAACAGCCTCCATATTGTGGTGTGCAAGAGAACAAATTAGAGACGCCACCTGGTGGTCACTCTGAGACTTTATCTATCACCTATTCTGCACATTAAGACTGCCACCTTGTGACCGGTGAGAGAAATTACACCGAACAGAATTATTGCACCCCTTTAAAGATAACACATAATCTGCGGACGTCGTCTGGGGGCTCTCTAGATGTTTGGCCAGTAGTCAACTTGAAGCCCTTCACAAAGCATAAAATGCTAGTTTCTTCAAAGAAAGCATACAAACCATAAATATGATGCCATAAACTGTAAACCTCGAGTGGTGTTACACTAAAGTCTGATCAATACAGTTCAATAATGGTGCGCACAGCCTAGCGCTCCATGGAGAAGGTCGCCTGATCCAGGAGCTCCCGGACCCCAAGAGAATAAAGCAGCTTTACAGCACCCCAGACCAGCGCGATCTATCTGCAAAACCTCTCAAGTCTACCTGAACCTTCCCTGACTTGATGGGAAAGGTGAGACCTCTGCATCCCAACCTCCCGAAGCGGGTTTCGGACTATTTCTCGCCGGGCCGTTCAGATCCTGCTTTACTATCCAATATGGCGCCGCCCTCCCCCAGAGCAGCCCGCGCTTCCCGCCGAGAACACCAGGCGCAGGAGGCTGACACAGCATCCGTCTCCCCTAATTCTCCGGTCACTTATACTACGATGAAGGACCTCATGACTAACCTCCTGTCAGACCTCAGGTCCTCTCTCCAGGACGACATGAAGGAGATGGTGGCGGACCTGCGGGGCGAGGTGACCGAGCTGGGTGCCAGGACGGACCACCTTGAAAATAAGGTGGCCGAACTGGTACGCTCGCACAATGATTTATGGGACGAACACGAACGCCTGCAGGACACAATGGCTACGGTCCAGGCGAAAAATTGCGATATGGAGGATCGTAGCCACCAAAACAACATCCGCATGAGAGGGATCGCTGAAACGATTCCGGACGCAGACCTACGAGGATTTCTACGCGACTTTCTACAAGAGGTATTACCAGAGTTAGACCCTCGCGACTTAAAGATTGACCGGATCCACAGGCTACCCAAGCCCCCTGGCATTCGTCCTGAACTCCCACGCGACGTAATTGCCAGAATTCATTTCTTTGAAACGAAGGAAGATTTTCTGCGAGTCCTGAGACGAGCGCCGACGCTCTCCGATCGCTTCTCCGTCCTGGAAGTATTTCCGGACTTATCCCCTGGGACTCTGGTGCTACGAAGAGCGTTTAAACCTTATACCTCTATTCTTCGAGACAAGGATATACAATATCGTTGGGGCCGGCCGACTCGCCTAATTGTGCGACAAAATGACGTCTCCCATTTGTGTCTTTTTCCATCACAGGCGGCGACTCTTCTGAAAAAATGGGATCTTCTCCCTCCTGACTTTTCTGAACCGCCCCAACGAGACCAGCAGGATCGACGCCAGAAGTCGCGCCCTCGTCGTAGGAGGATCGATCCGGAATGGTCTAAAGTCTGAACTTTGCTAACGCCCGGCTGGGCTCAAGGATTTATTTTTTCTCTCCCCTCTCCTGGGGTTCGCCTTCCTGGCTCCCGAACAGCACCTCCAGGTCGTACGACTCTCCTCTTCTTCTATCTATTCTAGTCTGCCTCTCTCTTGACTTCTTCTTTCCAATTATCTCACCCTTTCTCTCTTCCTCTCTACTGGTCACCCTCTACAGGGTTGTGACCTCTCTCTTTCTCTCTTATCAACCTTTGCCTTCCTTCCTACGTCTTTTCTGATTCTTCTAACTAAAAGTCCTGCGACCGATGGTCACGTGCTGCCCCTTTGAGCGACCTTTTTCGCTCTGGACAATGACTTTTTTTTCACTCTTCAGCGTTCATTCTGCGACGCTAAGATCACCTACACATGCTTTTACCTCGGTGATCTGTTTGATTGTTTGGTTTTATTGGTTTTATTTAACTTTTAATTTTTCTAACCTCTCTCCCCAGTCTGGCCCCGTCTGCTCCCTGCCCTGGCCGTGTTGGGCACCAGGGGGAGATGTCGGGTTGTGGGCCTTACTGATTTCCTACCCTTACCACCTTCCTTTCCCTGTTGTGACACATTTGGAGGCAGCTTTGCTAGTGATTATTGTAAAACATTTTTACCTGCATTTCTCTGATAACCTTTTATGCCTACTAAGGTTTTAGCACTTAACGTCAATGGGCTTAACTCGCCCCAAAAAAGATCGCTCCTGCACTCCCAACTTAGGAGGGCCCGGGCGGAAGTGGTATTCCTCCAGGAGACGCATCTCCGAGTGGAAGATAACTGGCGTTTAGCCTCTCCCTTCTTTCCCCACCAATTTTTCTCTAACAGCCCCGAGAAAAAAGCTGGGGTGGCAATTCTGATTAGCGCCTCTCTTGCATTTGAATTGATCAGCACTCTGTCTGACCCTGAGGGGAGATACCTCTTGATTAAGGCTAAATTAAATGGAGCGTTGTTCTCCCTATTGGTAGTGTATTCTCCCAACAGAGGCCAATATAAATATTTTAAGAAATTACTTGAGGATGTCACCCCCTCTATGGAGGGTCATAAAGTGGTTGCAGGAGACCTGAACGCTCCTCTGTTCAAAAAACTCGACTGCTCTACCTCCACTGCATTCCGAACGGACCTAGCACCCCTGGTGTCCGCGGCTGGCCTTCATGATGTATGGCGCTACCTACATGACAACGAACGGGACTATACTTTTTTCTCCCCCAGACACAAGTCATTTAGCCGAATAGATTATATCCTGGTCAATGACTCGCTCCTTCCCCTGTGCTTACAAGCAGACATTGACGTCATTACCTGGTCTGACCACGCCCCTGTCTCTCTCATACTGTCTGACTCCACTCCACGCTCTCCTAAGACCCCATGGAGACTCAACGACTACCTACTGACGTCCCCGAAGAACCAGGAACTTTTGACCTCTCAAATAAAGGAATATTTCCTTTTAAATGCAACACCAGATATTACTCCAGAGGGTTTATGGTTTGCCCATAAAGCGGTCATTCGTGGGCACTGTTTAAAGTTGGCGGCTCATTCTAAAAAACTGCTGAATGCTAACCTGAATCTCCTCTTAATGGAAGTGAAATCTCTAGAGATAGCATACTTAGCTAATGCTGATCCCGCAACTCTGTCGGCTCTCTCGTTGGCGCGTGGTCGCCTTCGAACCCTCCTGTTGTCCCGAGTGGAACACCAGTTAAAGAAGGTCAGATCTACGTATTATGGCATGGGTGACAGGGCTGGGGCCTTGTTGGCACGCAGGGTCAAGAAATTGGAAATACGTTCTAGGATCACTTCCTTGAATTCCAATACCGGCACCCAGATTCGTAACCCTATACAGATCTCTGAGCAATTTAGGAACTATTACGGCGAACTATACAACCTCTGTAATTCGACCTCCACTCCCCAACCTTCTGCCGATACTATCTCTACTTTCCTTTCAAAACTTAACCTTCCGGCCCTGAATGCTGACCAATTGGCATTTTTGAACAGCCCGATTTCCCTTGAGGAAGTCCTTGGAGTGATTCGTTCCTCCAAGAAACACTCAGCACCCGGTCCGGATGGTTTCTCTTATATCTATTATTCATCCTTTACCCCCTTACTGGCACCTCATCTCCTTGAACTGTTTCGGTTCTGGCAACGAGAGGGACGAGTCAGGCCGGAGGGTCTGATGGCGGCTATCTCGACCATTCCCAAGCCGGATAAGCCCCCGACTCTCCCAGGCAGTTACCGCCCGATATCATTGCTCAACTGCGACATCAAACTTTACGCTAAGCTGCTGGCGGACCGTCTTAAGACCGTTGTTACCTCCCTGATCGCCTTGGATCAGGTTGGCTTTATCCCTGATAGGCAGGCGAGAGATGCGACTCGGAGGGTGATTAACCTCCTGGAGGTTTTGAAGCAGAGAGGGACCCCCAGTGTACTCTTGTCCCTTGATGCAGAAAAAGCTTTTGACCGAGTGCACTGGGGATACCTGGCAGCCGTCCTAGACAAGTTTGGTTTCCAGGGTGATATCCGTTCTGGGATACTGGCCCTATACTCCTCCCCGTGTGCCTATGTGAAGGCTGGAGGTTTTTCCTCCACCACGTTTGCCATCACCAATGGGACGAGACAAGGCTGCCCCCTCTCTCCTCTAGTATTTGCTCTTGTGATGGAACCGCTGGCGGCTGCAGTCCGAGCTTGCTCGGATATCTCGGGTGTGAGGGTTGGTCAGATGGAGCATAAAATTACTCTCTATGCTGACGACGTCCTCCTCTCTTGCACGAACCCTACTACCTCTATTCCAGCTGTGCTCTCTATCCTTTCTGAATTTTCTGCCATCTCCTATTATAAACTGAACCTCACCAAATCCTCATTGCTACCGGTGAACTTAACCCCCCTCACGCAGTCTGGGCTACGCTCTCAGTTTCCTTTCCTCTGGGCCCCCCGGGGATTCCATTATTTGGGCATCCAGATTGCCCCCATGTCTACCCTTCTTAGAGTAAATTGCGAAGCTCTATTGACCACTTTGAAATCACTGTGTGCTCAATACTCTAAATCCCAATTGTCTTGGATCGCTAGGATAAACTTGACCAAGATGATGTTGCTCCCCAGGCTTATCTATGTGTTTAGATGTATTCCCCTCCTATTTTCCAGACGCTATTTGAACCTCTTCCAGTCTCTTCTGGGGAAGTTCATCTGGAATGGTAAGCCCCACCGGGTGGCCCTCTCAACTCTTACATTGCCGATATCACTGGGGGGTTTGGGAATGCCAGACACTTTGACTTACTATCGCGCTATCAAATTGGATATTGCCAAGATCTGGTGGGCTGAAGGCCCCCCCTCGCGATGGCTCCAGATGGAATCTACTTATGCCCCTCATAATTCCACTAGACTTCTCTTAGAGATGTCATACCTGCGCCCCTCCCCACCTAGTTCTCCGTTGAGATCTATGCAGGCCTTACTGTCAGTATGGTATAAACTAGCGAGAACCCACATGCCCTACCTATCCAGATATATCTCCATTGGGGCGATAGAATCATGTATGACCAACATATCACTCGCGAAATGGAGAGAGGCAGGTATCTTACTTCTGTCAGACATCCAAACCGGGGGTAGAGTTGTATCATTCTCAAACCTATCTCGAAAATTTGCTGTCCCGGGCTCGACTTTCTTTACCTATTTGCGGGTCCACCACTTTCTTGCTACATGTACCCTACCGGAGTGGGATCCTTTAGCGGTAGACTTGACTCTCCAGTCCCTTTTCAAGCAGGTGGGTCATTCCCGGAGTGGAGTGTCCATCGCTTATAGGGCCCTGACTGCCAGTCGTGCTACGGCCAAACTCCCATACATGCTTCGCTGGGAGACTAAGCTTAGTTTCACTGCGTCTCTAGAGGACTGGCAGGAGGCTTCGGGCCATGCCGCTAGGTATACCCGGTGCATAAACCACCTGGAGCAATCTAAAAAGCTTACACTAAACTGGTACCTGTCCCCTGCCCGAGTGGCAAGATTTGGAGGCCCGGGTGCCTCCACTTCTTCTCCTCTATGTTGGAGGTCTTGTGGCTCCACCGGCACCGATGCCCATGTTTGGTGGGAGTGCCCGGTTGTCCAGACTTTTTGGACGTCCCTAAACTCTCTCTTGACAACTTTGACGGGCCTCCCCATACCCCTGACTGCCCAACTGGCCCTTTTTGGTGTGGGCCTTGGCGCCTTCCCTAGTCCACTGAGGCCTATCATCATGAACACCCTGATAGCCGCCCGCCAAACCATAGCTGCTCTCTGGAAGTCGACCTCTCCCCCCACCACTTCAGCAGTTGTCGACCGTCTCAACAACCACCTGACCCATGAGATAGCCCTCTCCCATGACCTCCCTCACAGGACTAAGGTTCTTAATTGGTGGGATCCGTGGATCGCCGCCCCCTATAACTCGGTTGTTGTCCCGGAGTGACACCCTCGGACCTCTACAGCCCTCGAAGTGCTGGGGACCTTGCGCCCTGTGACTCCTATGAAGTTCTGATGTTCTCATACACCGTTTTCTATTTGTATGATACCTTAATGTTAAAAGTATACATGCTTATGTGTATCTCTGCCTCCCCCACTCCCCTCCCTCCCCTACCCCCAATACTTCCCCCCCTCTCTTTCCTTCTTCTCCCCCTTCCCCTATATGATTTATTTCATGTCTAATTGCTTTTTGTGTGTTGTTTGATGTATAATGTTCTTTATACTTTCAATAAAAAACCACTGGTTTAAAAAAAAAAAAAAAAAAAGAAAGTTATGATTACTGCTTGGTCCTTGGATTAACTCCTTGTGAACTGGAACAGCGCGATCCTGAAAGCCGGACTTCTCTCCTTTCCATATATGCAATTCTAGTGACCGGCTGATTGCTGCAGTTCATCGGATCCTACCCATTTGTGCTTATGGTTGTTGTGTTCCACACAACTGAACCAGGTGAGTGGATCCATATCTGTGAAACGATTTTACCATTGGATAAGACCCTATTGTGCGCTTCTGTCTCCCCCTTTTTATAACATCTAATATACTCACTGTCAGAAACATCTCTTGCTGGTTCCAGCAGTCACTGTACCTATAAGTGCAAAAGTTGCATATGGATGATTGGTCACATGACGTTTACTGAGACCAATGGGGGGCGCCAAACCGAACTCTTGCCCCGGGTGCCAGAAAATCTAGATACACCTCTGCTACAACAGGACAGAAAGCTGCTCAGAAGAGAGCGATATTACTGCTCAGAAGAGCGAATTACTACGGTACGTAGTGATGAGCTAGCTCTGTCATGCTCAGGAGATCGGCACTCCTAACAAGCAGTTGGATGCTCTGATTGGCAAGACTCAAATATCTAAGTATAATGGAACCCAATGGGGAACTCAACTCCCGAAGAGTTCCTGGTAGGCCTGTGGAGTTGGTAATCCAAACAGCCAACTCTGACTCAAATTTTCCTGAGACCAACTCCAACTCCACAACCATGGCTGTGAAGTCAATAAGCCACACATCCGACTCAGACTCCTCTATTGCCCTGAATTCGACTCCGCCTCCACCTCCACAGCCCTGGTTTAATGTTTGAATTCCCAATTGACTTCCATTTTACATGGATACTCGAGATGTGCCAATCTGAGCATCCAGAGAGAGACAAAATTGTGCAATAGGGTCTTATATTATTAAAAGACAGGAGCTAAAAGTGATGAAATCTGCTCACCTGGATCGGTTGTGTACACCCACAACCAGTACAAAAGCTTAAAAACAGCTGCTGTAGATTCCACACCTCCACGAGCACCGTGGTGAAGATAATTGAGTTCGGATGAAGTGCCTTTGGATCCGCGCTGCTGTAAAGAAAGACCAGGAGTCGGGCTATCCAATCTGACGTGTTTCAGAGCTATCTGCGCTCCTTCCTCAGGGATAATCGATAAGCAGATAGCTCCGAAATGCGTTGGATTAAAACACATTGGACCGGATAGCCCGACTCCTGGTATTTCTTTACAGCAGCGCGGATCCAAAGGCACTTAGTTCGAACTCAAATAATCTGAGCATCCAGTTGCTTGTTACGAGAGTAGAGTACCTAAGCATGGAAGTGCTCCTTTATCACTATTACTATGTCTAGAATCGGGAAGGATGACTGAGCATGTGCATCCACCAGTACTCAGAGTTTGAACACCAAATGGCATGATAATATGTAACATCATGGCAAAACTCGTGACTGGATCATTTATTCACAGCAAGCAAAAGCAAGTAATGGTAATTTTGAGGTTGACCACAATATTATTTCCACTCTACCTACAAATATGTAGCTCACATATCTGATCTAGCATGTCGACCCCGGCCAGTGAAATAGCACTTCATTTTTCCTAAGTATCCCACTTGACCACTCAAGATCACAATGAAGGCTCTTGTGTCACGGTTCCTTGCTTACCCATTTTGCCTTTTACAAAAGACCTGACACTAGTTCACAATGCATTTATCTGTCACTGCCTGAAGTCAGATATTGTTTCTACCACGAGCTTCTACTTGTACTGCTAGTCATACTGTGTTATAAGAGAATAATTACCATGCTCAGTGCCAATACAATTTCACTCTAATGGAAAACATTCAAGATAAAGGCTCGATTAATGCTTTCATATTCTACGTTAGGAGTCTGGCTTTTGCCATTCTAATGTTCAGAGCCATTTTCCGAAAGTCATTATGTTAACTAAAAGGCTTTCAGCAGGTTTAGTAACGAAAACAGTGTTAATATGTGAGACACCAACTGCTGTCAGAGAAACATATTAAGAATACTAAACATAATAGAGGGGAATTTATGTAAATGGTTTTTCCAACGACTGTCAAGGTCACTTAATACACGTGTACCTGCATTAGAGTGATTCTCAAAAATATTCTGAAATTTGGTATTAAATTTGACTTTTACATTGGATTTTTGTCACACAATACTGTAAGTACCGTATATATAGCTCAGAAAAGCAAAGAATTTCCAGGTTTAAGAAAATAAATAAAAATAACCACGTACACCTGTCATAGGATTAGTATCAAAGCATCTGCAAAGTGGCTACTTTTTATGTCCAATACCAATAGCCACATCAAGGTTAAAGGGAACCTGACCCCGAAAAATTAGTCACCAGCCTCTTTAAACATGTCCCTGCACCCCCTTGTGTCCTATCTAGCCATCCCTTTGTGTCTAAATATGTAATTAGATTCACCGGACAAAAGTGTCTTAGCGCCCGCGCTGCTGCTCAAGAAGTCACCAGAATCACCGGAATGTCTGGGATAAAAGCGCATTCTCATCTCCACATAAATATGTAATTGGCAAAGTTTATGAAATGGCTTTATATTCCTCCACATCTGCGGCTTCTCTGCATTTGAGAAGCGGCAAAAGGAGTTCCTCTCTGCCTCTCCCCGCCGCCTTCCCGATATTTATTCACGCCCTTATGGGCGTGCTTGAGAGCTGAGAGTCTCGTCTTCTCCTAACAGGGGCGGTATTGCCGTCATGACGAAAATCATGTCATATCTGGCTTTAACTACATCAGTACACCCACTTCACGCTGCGATTGCGCATGCGCGAGGTGTGTTCACGGCAGCTTATCAGAGATAAGCGGTTAGCTGCAGTTTTTTGAATTGCCCCAAGTGCCAGATCATGGCAAAAACCGCACTTGCCACACCTGCCACAAGTCCCATAGAGAATGAATTGCGGCTTGCTGGATCTGCTGCGAATCAGCAAAAAACACTGATGTGAAAGGTCCCTAAATCAGTTCTAATGCCTTGGAAAGCACATTCAGCTATCCTTGAATCTTTAGGGGTAAAGGTTGTATATAGATTTAAATAATTACCTTTTTGAGACTATGAGATGCACTTATTTCCACCACAATTTTTGGAGAAAAGTGGGGATGCATCTTCTAGTCTGGATGGCATGTACGTGGGCTGTGGAGGCGTCGAAGCAGGTCACAGGAGGCAGGAACTGGCATTGGGGCAAACACATGAACCTGCTGTATAATAAAATGAATATTCAGTGCTCCTTATGTCCCACCCGCCAGCCTTTAGGCACTGAAGCCAGTCCTGAGAAATGGGCGGGATTAAGGGCATAAGGAGCAATTAATGTTCAATCTATTTACCAGCAGGCATACATGATCACCCAGCAGCCGCTTTACTGCAGTTGCTGGGCGATCAAGTGTGTCCACTATTAAAGAGAATGAATATTCACTGCTCCCCATTCCCATAAACCCACCCACCTCTTGGCGCCGGCTTCAGTGTCAAGAGGTGGGTGGAATTATGGGCATGGAGAGCAGTGAATATTCATTTTCTTAAACAGCAGGCGCACATGATCACCCAGAAATGGGCTCACTGCAGAGACCAGGAAATCAAGTGTGTATGTTATTAAAGAGAATCAATATTTACTGCTCCACACGCCCACAATCCTGTACACTTCTCAACGCCGGCTTCACTGCCGAGAAGGTGGGTGGGGTTATAGGCGTGAAGAGCAATGAATATTCTGGCAGGTGACAGAATTGGGGTACATAATCCTCATAACAGTGTTAGCAGCAGATTCCCCCCATAATAATAGTGCATCATGACCACATTTTTTTTTGCTTCAATTCCTTATTTCTTGTTTTCTTCCTCTAAAATCTAGAACTAAAGAAACTACAGAGACCCAGAGATCATATCCCTTACCTGACTTGTATCTTTATTACTTAGCAGACAATTTTCATTATCCAGAGTAAGGTCACACCACCTTCATTCTGGGCCTTATTGGTAGGTACATATAAACTACTGAATAAAGTTGAGAGGATCAATGTCTTGATAGGGAAGACTCAATTACGTGATAACTTAGAATACACACATTTGTTTTCCCTAATAGGGAGAGAGTTTTGAGTTACTATCTAATCTTATTTTCTTTTATGATGTTCCCTTTGATCAAAAGCAATCCCCATTCGATATCTCAACCTTTTATAGCTATTTACTATTATTGCATACAATCACAAGTCAGTTCCTCAATTTCAAAGAGTATTATTATATCCTTTGATACTCAGTGTCCCACAGGTTTAGTGTCAGCACTTTATACCCATTTACTTAGCGTTAGACTCTCCTCAACCCTATTGCCTGTTATATAGTAATGGCAAAGTTTAATTCCTATACAAGTGGACAAGCTTTGGTTGGACAAATTTAAGTCCCCAATGGTACTCTCCCTGGGGCAAATAATAAAGTAATTCAGCTATAAATCAGAGATACTTAACACCCTCCAGGTTATAAAGTGTGGGCAGAGTGCCAGAATCAGGTTTCAGAAATCTAATGCACATGCAGCGTTTTTTCCTGATAGAATTAGAATACAATCAAAAAAATGGCGCCGGTAGTTGCACATGTGCAGATTGATCAGTGCTACCACCATTTTAATGAAGCCCACGATAAGATTCATGTGCTCAAGCACTGCCCGCAGCTAGGGTGGCACCAGCGTAAAATTTAAATAAAAAAGAGAAGACACCAAGAGGCAGTGGAGGGGCTGGAACACACCGAAGATCCTTTCACCAGTCCCATCATGATGCACAAAGATATGAATAGAAGAAAACTTCAAACGCATCTTGAGGAACATACACAAAGCGGATTTAATTACCTAAGGTATCATTTTAATTAGCTTGATAGAGGCAATATGGTCCTGTCTGTACTTTACTCAGTAAAATGCTACTAACAGGTTTAAGTACAGAGCATATCAATGAATCCTCTAAAGGGCCCGTTACACGCTTCAATGTGTCGGTGAACTGACCAACAATCCGACTTGACCTACATTCCTGCAATGATGTTCAATGATCGCTGCTGAGGTGTCACATGTACAGATATCGTGAACGACGCAGCAACGATACTTGCGGTCGTTTGGTCGCCTACGTCCTTCAGTTCTGAATAGGCGAAGTCATAAACGACATTGTTAACCATTGTGTCAATGCTGCAGGTTGGACGGACGATCAACGACTGATTTATGGTCCGGTTAATAAACCTGCGATCAACGATCAGCCGACTTATCGCTGGTCGTATCTACGTGTCACACGCAACAACGTCGTTTGAACATCTCAAAACCCGTGAAGTTTCAACGATAAGGGGACAAAGATGGGCAGATTACTACAAGAAGGGGACAAAGATGGGAACATTACTACAAGATCAGGACCAGGATGTGAAATACAACTACAAGATAGGGAACCGGATGGAGGACATTATTACAAGATGGGGACCAGGATAGGGACATTACTTCAATATGTTGTCCAAAATGACTATAAATTACTATATGGTGCTTTATAATTGTAAGATGACATTACTTAGAAGAAGGAGATAAAATTAAAAGAAAAATTCAAAAGCCATGACACTTTTATCACTAAAAATGGTGTTATGAATAAAGTATAAACTAAGTATAAACAAAAAAGTGCACATTTCTTATTGGCATATTCATAACAACCCAAGCTATAAAACTGCTAGAACCCATAAGATGAATACCATTTAAAAAATTAAATAAACAAGAAAAAAAAAAGTAAACAAAAGGTGTTTACCAAGGCAACAAATCCCATCCACTATGCTGATACTGTACTATGCAGTGTTTTGAACGCAGCGGTAAGTCATATACTTAGGCTAGGGTCACATTTGTGCTGTGACCCTAGCCTGACGGAAGCGTTAAATACTTAGGAATTTCCCCCGCAGCACATAGCGTTAACGTTAAGCGCTGCCAGACAACACAGCCCCATAGTAACCTGCTGTTTACCTTAGCAGCCAGTCAAACACAAAGCCCCAGGATGTGCACTTTAGCTGAGTGCACAGGAAACACTGTCTGCAGTGTTTTCCTGTGCACTGTCCAAAAGCGCACATCCTGGGGCTTTGTGTGTGGCCGGCTGCTAAGGTAAACAGTGGGTCTGGCAGTGCATAGCGTTAACGCTATGCGCTGCAGGGGAAATTTAACGCTTGCGTGGCACTAGGGTCACAACGCAAATGTAATCCTAGCCTTATTGTGAGTTTTCAGCCTAAAGCCCCTGTTATGTTGTACATAGTGAGATCGCCAGCGATCTCGCTATGTTTGACATGTAGCAGCAACCGGGCCCCCACTGTGACATCGCCGATCATGTCGGAATGGCCTGGACCATTTATTGATCGTCAGGTCCCCGCTGGGCAGCATGCATCGGTGTGTTTGATGCCTTAACAATGACCTCGTTGGTAACTCAGAACTCAGCCACGTAGGTCTGAGTCGTCAGACTAGCTGCTGTGTGACAGGGTCCCAACGACTGCCAAGGTCATTATACGGGTTGTCGTATTGTTGCTGCGTTGTTGAGTAGATCTGACTGTTTGACATCTCACCAGCGACCACATAGCAACGTTCCAGCGATCCTTACCAGGTCGTATCATTGTCGGGATCGTTAGAAAGTCGCCAAGTGTGATGGGACCCTTAATCTCAGCTCTCTACTCTTGCTGTATAATCTGTGTGTCTTCAAAAGCCTTGTAAAGGCCCCTTTACACATAGCGATATCGCTAACGACATCACCGCAACGTCACAGGTTTTGTGACATTGCGGCGACCTCACCAGCGATCTCACTGCGTGTGACACTTAGCTTTGATCGGCCCCCCGCTGGGAGATAGCTGATCGTTAATGAATGGCCTGGACCATTTTTTGATCGGCGATCTTCTGCTGGGCATGCTGGATCGCTCTGTGTGACAAGGGCAACAACCAGCAATCCCCATTCTGCGGCCGAGAACCTGACAGATCCTAACGACCGTCGGGTTGTCGGCGCATCGCTGGGTCATCGCTGGTAAGTCTGCCTGTATGGCATCTCACCAGCGACCACGTAGCAACGCACCAGCGATCCTGGCCAGGTCGGTTCGTTGTCGGGATCGCTGGTGCGTTTATCTCTGAGATAATAGTGTGAGCAAAGCTCTGATAGCTGAATGTGTTGTAGAAGAATTTGTGCTCGGCTTTGGCTATGTTCACACAGTGCATTTTAATTGTGTTTTTGCTGCATTTTTTGGCCTCAGGTTTTGGCTTGGTTTTATGTTAATCTAATCCTGTGTTTCTAGTTGCCAGCCAAACCTATTTCATTCATGGAAAAACTGTGCACATTGGTTTATGTTCTCTGCAGAAAGGGTAAACAGCACAAATTTTGCTGCATTTTCTAAAGAATGAGCATGTCAGTTCTTTTCTCCATTTTTGACATCATGCTAAAATACCAAAAAAATCTGAAACAAAAAAACGCAGCAAAAACACAAGAATAATGCATAAAAAACGCGGGAAACCCTCAGCAGAAAACTCAAGTTTTCTCATGCCAAGAAATCTAGAGATTGCAGAAACCTAGACACAACCCCTAAGGTTTTGCTGTGTTTTTGCTGCAGCAAAACCTTACATTTGTGAACATAGCCTTAACCCTCGGCTCCACTTATGTGTTAAGCGGACGAGTGCAATACTATAAAACATCGGATTTCACTCGGACTGTTGTAAATCAATAAGGCAGTGTCCATCTGCTATTTTTTACTCAGCTAAAATGGTGACAAGGAGAAAATAGCAGCATCACACACAGCCATACAAGTGTATGGGTGGATGTGAAACATTGCAATGCGATCGGATGTCACCTGACTGCCTTGCCATATGCGCCGAGGCTGGCAATGCATGAGGTGGAGAGACTAATTTCTCCTCCGCACCTGTGATACAATCGCAGAATCGGATCACAGTTGCCTAACACTCGGCTCCCGCTCGCAGCAGAGCAGGAGTGGAGGGTCATTAGCATATCACATCCGATGCTCATAGGCTGGTGGAATCCCAGCCTTATAGTTCTACAAACACCAGAGCTGTCACTCAAGGAGGAGAGACCGTCCTGGTGGAAATCAGTCAGTAAGCAAACTGAGCAGATAGCATTGCTCTGAACTAATCAACAGACAACTTTACAGTATCCCTTTAACTGCATCATTTCCTTAACAAGGGGGTGGTCTATAGAAGAATTACCCCAGGGGAATGTTCTATTAATGCTGCACAGCAATGCTGTACATTAACCTGAAAATTATTTGATAGTTTGAAAAAAACCTTTCTTCCAAAATGTACAGTGGTTTCTTCCTTGGCTGACAACACATAATTCAAGATTACATGGATTGTAAAGATGAAAAACTACTTGATCAAATATGTATCCTGCAGACCAGCAGAGACTATATGCTATGGAAGCGTATTGTGCTATCATTATTGGTTTGCTGTTCTTCTTATAGTGCTCTGACATTTCCATAATGCCTCCCTACTAGTGATGATCGAGTGTAATCGTTACTATTCGCCACTTGCACGGATAGTATGGTATTCGCGATACTCGTTATTTGGCGATTATCACTGGTGCTCGTGAGTGATGTGCCATTGTTATGGATCTAACATATATTGCCGGCTCCCTTCAGTACACAAAGGAGCTGGCACCCCAGGGAGAGCAGATTGAATGTTACGAGTCTCCCTGGGGGGCACAGTAAGGTGATTTATGCAGTGAAAATGGAAAAAAGCCCACCCTCCCTCCTTGTCCCGGAAAGACTTGTTTTGTGTTGTATGCCGGTTGCATGTGGACGTAGCCTATTACTAATTGACTAACAATGGACTCGCTCTTTAGATGAGTATGCGAGCATTGAAAACTACACGTTACGAGTATAGTGATTACTAATATTTCACAACTCGCTCATCACTACTCCGTACCATATGAATTGGCGCACATCCACAGCAAAATAAACACCTTCCAAAAATTGATTGTATAAAGGCAAACATCCCTGCACTAAACTGCCAGAATACAACATGAAATTGAATCAATTTATTATGCTTTTAGGCTTCTTAAAAAAATAAGGGAAAAATAAAAGCTTCCATGTGCAGTAAGTCCTATCAAAAAATCCTCTAGATTTAAGATTATTTGAGCAAGCAAAAGTTTTTTTTTCTTAAAATACACATACATATGCACAAATTTAATGGATAATAATAATAATAATAATAATAATAATAATAATAAATAGATAGATAAAAAAAGATGTGCATATGAGCTGGACAATATACGGTAATAGATTCCCGTTAGAATATGTAAAACCAAAAAAAGAATAAGAACAAAAGCTGAGATATGGTCAAAATATTATTTTTTATTTAATAAATAAAAACACAAAAATGATAGAAGTGGACATGAAAACCGAGAGCAGCATAGACAGGAAAAACAATCGGCGTGCGCGGTTACAACATAAAATATTCCAAAAATATATACGCAATGAATGGCAAAAATAAATAAAATATTAATTAAATAGAAATAATTAACAAAAATATATCTGCAGCAGAAAAATTATTAAATGCAGTAAACGGCAACAGGCAAGTAAAATGTGACAAATGAATATAATAGATCACGTACAATACAATGTCATATTACAAGCTGAATAAATATACACACAAATACATATATACACACACAAAAAAATTGTGTAAGAGTGCGACCAGTGAAAAAATAATGAAACAACGTAGAATGTGTAATGATAAGGTGCATTTGCTATACAATGTAATCAAATAAATACAAGATCTAAAATAAGTCTGTTCTCTTATATTGTATGCTTTCAATGCAGTTGAGTGGGCGGCACTGTGCCAGGCTGTCTCCGTCCCCTGTGTCTATGTCACATGACCACAGTGCCATGGCAAAAATAGATGCAGCCCCAAAAATAGAGTGGCCAGATTAGACTTTACCCAAAAAAAACATCTAATGAAGGCAGCGAAGCTATGGAAGAACATTCTGTGGACAGATGAAACTAAGATCAATCCGTACCAGAATGATGGAAATAAGAAGTAGAGAAGACTTGGAACCAGTGGCAGAACTACCGCGGTCGTAGCAGTCGCGGCTGAGACCGGGCCTGTCCCCTGTGGGGGTGGGGGGCCTGTGCTTCCAGCCGCTCGCCGTGACCGCGATCGCGTGTGCCCGAGGAGAGGAGGGAGGACGGGAAGTGAGTGAAGCCTCACTTCCTACAGCTGTGCCCGCCCCTCCTCTCCTCTTAACGGCGCTGAAGCTGACCGACTGCAGGAGGCACCCTAACGCAAGTCCCACACCAAGTACTCCCGCAAAAGCTCCCGCCAGCACCCCCCCCTTCCCCGTCATCAACTCTGCACAACAGGATTAACAAAATTCCTGCTAGCACGCTCCCCCCCCCCCCGCTCCTCACCTATGGGGTCCCGGAGTAATTCCTGTACCTGGGCCCGCGGCAATGATGTTACGCCCCTGCTTGAAACGGCTCATGATCCAAAGCATACCACATCCTCTGTAAAACATGGTGGAGGTGGAGTGTTGGCCAGGCATGTATGGCTTCCAATGACACTCATTGGCACCATAGTGTTTATTAATGATGTGACTGAAGACAGAAGCAGCCGGATGAATTGTGAAGTGGACAGAGCGATACTTTCTGCTTTGATTCAACCAAACACAGCAAGGCTGATTGGACAACGCTTCACAGACAGATAGACAATGACCCAAAACATACTGTGAAAGTAACCCAAGAGTTTTTAAAAGCAATAAAGAGGAATAATTCTGCAATGGCCGAATCAATAACCAGATCTCAACAACCACTGAGCAGCATTTCACATGTTCCTTTAGTGTTGCATTTTTGCAACGTTTTTGTGTCACCTTTTATCACAAACCTGCATGCCTATCCTTACCCAAAGTCTAAGAGAATCCTGAAATGTTGCGCCTATGATGCTCTTTTTTGCCTTGTAGTTTAGGTGCAGATTGTGGTCAAGACAAAAGAACGAGCACGAGCATGTCAATAGTTGGGGTGTTTTTTGCTGCCTTTTCTAGCCCTCCCTGCCATTGACTATACTAACAATCACCACAATCTGCACTTAAAGACACCAAAAACACATGCGTTTCCCACAAACAAGCAACAACTGAAGTCAGCTGCAGTGAAGCCTGCCAAAGAATCGTAAAGGAGGAAACCCAGCGTTTGGTGATGTCCGTGGCTTCCAGACTTCAGGTAGTCATTGTCTGCAAAGGATTCTCTACAAAGTATTAAAAGTTAACATTTTATTTATAATAAACTAAATTTGTCCAATTACTTTCTTCAGTGGCGTAACTTCACGCCCTGGGGCCCGATGCGAAAGCTCCAATGGGGACCCCAATTATTGCAACCATTTAATAGTATTAGTCTTTTTCTACGGGACAAAGGGACTTATGGGGCCCCCCGTAGGCTGCAGGGCCTGGATGCGATCGCGACCCCTGCACCTGTTCTAGCTACGCCCCTGACTTTCTCTGAAACCCTGAAATGAGGAGGCTTTGTAGAAAAAATGGTTGCAATCCCTAAAATGCAGTACTGCTTAGTAAAGATCTCACATAATTCACAGGTTTATGTTTCCTTCTAGAAGGACAAAAAGTAGCTAGCATCAGAAAAATACCTATTGTTTAAAGGAGATTTTAGTGTTACATGTATTATTTTTTCATATTATGATTTCTATTCAAAATACATTAATAATCTGGCAATTTTCACAGTGACCTCTAGGACATTACACTCCTATTTCCTGTCCTTTCAGAAGAGCTCATTTGCCTTTCCTTATCAGTAACAGTAGGATTACAATGACAGATCACACCTCTATACACAGCTGATAACTCAAGATCCACCAATCACATTAGGCGATGTCACCATTGATTCTACTCCCCTTCCCTTCACAATGAGCTTTGCACACAGTCATTAAACACTTCAGTGCAATTGATAGGATCCAACTATTGAGGCCATGTGCATGTGTTATTTCCTGAAACAAATGGAAGTGTAAATTGAAAAACAACATGGCAAGTGGGAAAATTGCAAGATTTCTATTTTTAAAAATAATAACCTGATTTAATCAATTGGTCATTTTCTGATTATTGCTTCCATGTACGCTACCTGGTTCATAAATACAATGCAGCAGCCAGGATCATATTCCTCTCCAACCGCTTCACTGATGCCTCTATCCTGTGCCAGTCATTGCACTGGTTGCCCATCCACTATAGAATACAATATAAAATTATCACTCTCACCCACAAAGCCCTCCACAGTTCTGCTCCACTTTACATCTCCTCCCTCATCTCTGTCTATCGCCCTACATGTGTCCTCCGTTCCGCAAGTGACATAAGACTGACATAATCTACAATCCAAACCTCCCACTTCCATCTCCATGACGTCTCACGAGCTGCACCTATTCTCTGGAACGGATTACCAAAAACAATTCAATTCATAATACCAATAGTTTTAATCGAGCCTTAGAAACGCATCTCTTTAGACTGGCCTATCACCTCACCTGTCTAACTATCTACCCTTTTCCAAATCTGGCCTCTGTCATCTGTTTGCACCCCCCATGCATAATATAGCACTTTATCTGTACTGTACAGATCCTGATCAGTTCATGCAGCGTTACGTAAATCCCCTATTTATTATATTGATGGCTGAACCATATATGACAGCACTTTTTACCATTTACCTTTTGTGCGTCCCCTGTAATCTTGTGAGCAGGATCCTCACTCCTCATGGTTTTTGAATTTTTTGTTACTTTGTATTGTCTCATATTGTCTGTTCATGTCCCCTCTGAATTGTAAAGTGCTGCGGAACATGTTGGCGCTTTATAAATAAAATGATCATTAATAATAAAAATGCAATTTTTCTCCCTCACAGTTAATGGAGTGTCTGCTCTACGGCACTATGGTTGTGTAGTTGGGAGGTATCAGCACCCCCATTTTACAGACCCCCACCGATGTAACATTTATCTCCAGACTACTATATATTATATTACAGTGAGGTTTGTAAGGTTTCTTCCATTTAATCAGCCTCCGTTGCACCATCAATAGTCATATAAAGGCGCGTTTATTATTTCTGAAAGTTTTGGCCTTTGGCAAAAACAAGAGATCCACTAGAAATAAAATACCAAAAGCAGGAATCATTATTATTTTAACTGGCAGTAGTTAAAAAAAATGTGTGGGAAAAGCTGTAGAGCAACAAGATTTGTATGGAATATCCGTGTACTGAAATGTCATAACTTTTGTCATGTTAGGCTTGCCAAAGGAAAAATATAACACTCAAGCGTATACATGTGCAGGACTTCCATAAGCGCTTCACAGCAGCTGAAGGGTATGAAATTTATGAATTATGCTACATATTCTACATTTTTGGAGTGTTTTAGTCTTGAGCAAAGTTGAGAAGTTTGTTTCAGCAGATATGAAGTGAATGACCCCATGATGTAGCTGAACATCTACAACTAACCATATAGGAGTACATTTGAGGTTGAAGTTATTGCACCATTTATTTTTGAATGCTGTAATGGATGACAATGAGATGTATGCAATCGTATGCTCTGCTCACTGCTGTTGGCACTTTGGCTAATTCAGGCTGGTTCAGCTTTGTGGTCTGTTTAGAGACACTCCCTTAGGCTATGTGCACACTGTCCATGTGACATGCAAGGCAGTCGGATGAGTCTTGAATCAGTCACCTGGAATGGCCTCTCCCTGTCAGAACGGGAGGGTCAGCTGCTTGTATTTCTAGGCAGCTCCACACTCCCAGTCCATAGAGGGGGAGGCTGTTCAGGGTTAATGATCCAACACTCGTCCGAGAGACTCGCGTATCACATGGACAGTGTGATTTCAGCCTTAGGCTATGTGCACACTGGGCGTTTGTGATCTGGTTTTTGTGCTGCTTTTTTGCACTAAAAACTAAATCAATTTTTGCCAGGCAAGCAAAGTCTATGAGACTTCTGAAATGCTGTGCCGACAGCTGGGTGTTTGCCTTATCAGGTTTTGCTACAAAAACCACATCAGGAAAAGAAGTACCATGCCAATAAATTGATCCGGACTTGCAGCAAAAATGTAGCAATACGCCCCCTCGCTGGCGAACCCACAGGGAACCCCGATGATTTCTTCCTCCCGAACACCGCAGATGCTGTGTTTATCGATCTTCCAGGACCGGCGCATCATGTGACTCAGCGTGTCACATGGTGCGCAGGATCTTGAAGTACCAAAGCAAGAAATCACCGGTCACTGGGGATCGCCAAGGAGGGTGAAAAAGTGTGTGTGTGTGCATGTCTATATGTCTGTACGTCTGTCTCTGTGTCTGTGTCCCCTTATTTGTGCTGCGTTTGTATATGTACAAACGCGTCTACAAGAGTGATCCGTTTGTGCTGTTTTTTTTTAAAACTGCATTATGTAAGAAATTGGCAGTATGAGTTCCCTTTAATACATGGCTGTAGAGCAGGAGTCTTAAGCTCCGCTGGGCATATAAACTGCACATAGAAATAAAAAAATAATTAGGGAAGCCACATTCTTTGCAGGACAAAGTGACATTTTTAATAACATATTTTTTTTTATAACTTTTGATAATTTTTTTAAAACATTTTTTGCTTGTTTAGTTTATCTTTTTAAGTGGCATTTATCATATGGGTTATAGCAGTTTTATGGCTTGGGTTGATATGGATGTGGCGATTTGAAACATGCATTTTTTTATTTATTTTTGTTAAATATATAAAACAACATTTTTAGTGGAAAAAAATGTCATGCGTTTTGAATTTTTTTTTTTTACATTTTATCCCCTTTTTGTAAGTAATGTCATATTACAGTTATTAAAATATAGAAATTTTGGACAGACTCTTGCAGCAATATCCCTTGCAGTAATGTCCCCCCATCCTAGCCCCTATCTTGTAGTTATATCTCACATCCTAGTTCCCTTCTTGTAGTAATGTCTCAATCCTGGTCTCCGTCTCATAGTTATATCTCACATCCTGGTCCTCATCTTATAGCAATGTTCCCTTCCTGGTCCCCTTCTTGTATTAATCTGCACATCCTGATCCCCTTCTTGTAGTAATGTATCAATTCTGATTCTCATCTTGCAGCAATGTTCCCATCCTGGTCCCCTTCTTGTATTAATCTGCACATCCTGATCCCCTTCTTGTAGTATTGTTTCCATCCTGGTCTACTTCTGGAAGTAATATCTCTATCCAGGTCCCATTCTTGTAGCAATGTTGCCTTCATGGCCCCCATCTTGTAGTAATGTTCTCATCCAGGTCCCCTTCTTTTAGCAATGCCCTCTTTCCTAGTCCTCATCTTGCAGTAATGCCCCATCCTGATCTCCTCCTTGTAGTAATGTGCCATCCTGGTCCCCATCTTGTAGTAATATTCTCATCCAGGTCCCCTTCTTTCAGTAATACCCTCTTTTCTAGTCCTCATCTTGCAGTAATGCCCCATCCTGATCTCCTCCTTGTAGTAATGTGCCATCCTGGTCTCCTTCTGGTAGTAATGTCCCCTATTCTGGTCCTCATCTTGTAGAAATGCCCCATCCTGGTCCTCTTATTGTAGTATTTCCTCATCCTACTCCCCTTATTGTAGTAATGTCCCCATCATGCTCCCCTTTTTGTAGCAATGCTGCCATCTTGGACTTCTTCTTGTAGTAATATCCCCATTTTGGTCTCCATATTGTAGTAATATGCCCATCCTGGTCCCTTATCTTGTAATAATGAGCCCTATTGTACCGTTTTTACACAAACACACACTTCTCACTTGTCCTCTGTTCCTTTAGTGTATGCAGGCACCATAGCACCTTTTGAGGAGACAACCATTCTGCACATCGCCAATGCCAGCTGCTGGCCAGAGTATAGTAGGTGATGTCATACGCTTAAGTCAAATGCTGGCCTCTTATTGACTAACAGATGGCATTAGCATGATCGAGGAGTGCTGGCCCCTGATGGTGGTGGCAATACAAAAGTAAAGCGCTGGTGCAGGGGCCCTGGGACAGGACTGTGATCCTCAAGGAGTCTACGGTGCCAGAGAGCTGCATAAAACAACCCCTGTGGCCTGAGGGACGTGTCTTTGAGACCACTACTTTAGAGAATAATGGAGTTGTAGAAACTTATAGGGGGACTACCATTTCAATTATTTATGTGTAGGGCTCTATCTATTAAAAGAAAGGGTTGCTTCACCATCATTTTTACAGTTGAGTCCGCTTATAAAAGCTGTAGACACGCACAAATAACTTTCCACGTATTGCACTAATAGGTCTCCAGGTGAGCTCAGCAATAAGATGTCTTCTCCCAAAGTACAAAATTTTCCCCCCAAAAAAAGGCATATTTTCTTTAATACACTGCAGCATTTTTGTTTGTAATACAAAACCTTGCAGGCTCCATCTGCCCACCAGCTACCGAATGACAGCTCTCCTGCTAGTAAAATCTATAACAGCTGAAGTCCTGGAGAGCAATACAATAATGTGTCCGCAGGCAACAATAAAGCATGGTGGAGGGTCTGTGCAAATTGTGGTCTGCATTTTAGCAAAGGAAGTTGGGGATTTGATCAAGATCAATGGGGCCGTAAGAGCTGAGAGATACAGGTAGATACTTATACAGAATGCAATACCATCAGGGCAGTATCCAAGTAGAGATTTGGTCAATGTCCTCATTGCTGACAAATACATGAAGATACTTTTCCATCATGCAATACCATCAGGACAACAACTCCAAAAGTACAGCCAATATTATTAAGAACTATTTTGGTATAAAGAATAATAATAATGTGTATTGCAGTTATGATATGGCGCCCACAGAGACCTGATCTCAACAACATCGAGAAGGATTTGTGCAACCCTGCATCGCTTTTGCTGCTGGGGACTACACTAAAACATGCAGTGCCCTTTTTCTGCTGATAGATTAGCTTCTTTAGTGCAGGAGCGAGCTTCCTGGGATTTTATAACACTTGCTCCCGCATTAAAGATGATAGATAAAGACAAAAAGCATACAATATTTTGCTTTAGCCTGCAGCACAGACTTTGGGCGATCCATCCAGTGATTAGCAGTAAAAATCACTAGTAAAGTTATTGGGAAAAAGTATTATTTTGCAGAATTCTGCACTGTAAAAAATGTTTAAACTGTAGGAACACTTTAAGTCTAGATATCTTGTAAAAGATTTTAAAGGCAATCTGTCAGCAGGTTTTTGCTCCTTCATATTGGAGCAACATGTTGCAGGCAAAGAGATTCTGAAGCCAACTATGTTTAACTTAGATTACTGGCACAATCAAAGCATTTAGTTTTAGCCATGCAGCAGAGCTCAGAGAGCTGCCCGCGGCCACACCAGGCTCCTTATAGAGATTGGGCATTGATAGTGAGGTGTGTGAGAGAATAGACATCATTTTGGAGGGTATAGTATCCATATTGTCATCAAATATCACTGAGTGGGTGGGGAAAGTCAAAATTACTGTTCACACGCCGCTAGTGATCTCATTGGCTAATAGATTGAAGCAAAGCCTTTCTTTGTCTTTTTAACCCCTTCACCCCCGGGCCTATTTTGACCCTAATGACCAGGCCATTTTTGTCAATTCTGACCAGTGTCCGTTTATGAGGTGATATCTCTGGAACGCTTCATTGGATCCGAGCGATTCTGAGATTGTTTTTTCGTGACATATTGGGCTTCATGTTAGTATTAAATTTAGGTTGATAATTTTTGCGATTATTTGTGAAAAAATCAAAAATTTGGCAAAAACTTTGAAAATTTAGCAATTTTCAAATTATGAATTTTTATTCTGCTAAACTAGAGAGGTATGTGACACAAAATAGTTAATAAATATCATTTCCCACATGTCTACTTTACATCAGCACAATTTTGGAAAAAAAAAATTTTTTGTTCGGAAGTTATAAGGGTTCAAAGTTCATCAGCAATTTTTTATTTTTCCAGCAAAATTTACAAAGCCATTTTTTTTAGTGACCACATCACATTTGAAGTCTTTTTGAGGGATGTACATGACAGAAAACCCCCGAAAGTGACACCATTCCAAAAACTGCACCCCTCAAGCTACTCAAAACTACATTCAAGAAGATTATTAACCCTTCAGGTGCTTCACGGGAACTAAAGCAAAGTGGAAGGAAAAAATGGTCATTTTAATTTTTCCAAGAAAAATGTTCTTTTAGCCTCAATTCTTTCATTTTCACATGAGCAACAGGATAAAATGGATCCTAAAAATTGTTGGCCAATTTCTCCTGAGTACATCGATATCTCATATGTGGTCATAAATCACTGTTTAGGTGCACGGCAGAGCTCAGAAGGGAAGGAGCGCAATTTGAATTTTGGAGCTAATTATCCATTCAAAAAGTCAAATGGCGCTCCTTCACTTCTGAGCCCTGCTGTGTGCCCAAACAGTGGTTTATGACCACATATGAGGTATTGGTGTACTCAGGAGAAATTGCCCAACAATTTTTAGGATCCATTTTATCCTGTTCCCCATGTGAAAATGAAAAAATTTAGGCTTAAAGAAGATTTTTGTGGAAAAAAAAGTACTTTTTCATTTTTACAGATGAATTTGTGAAGCACCTGGGGGTTCAAAATGCTCACCACCCATCTAGATAAGTTCCTTTGGGGTCTAGTTTCCAAAATGGGGTCACTTGTGGGGGAGCTCCAATGTGTAGGCACACAGGGGCTCTCCAAATGCAACATGGTGTCGCTAAAAATTTTAGCTGATTTTTCAGTCAAATTGTTAGCGGACACCATGTTGCATTTGGAGAGCCCCTGTGTGCCTAAACATTGGAGCTCCACCACAAGTGACCCCATTTTTTAAACTAGACCCCCCCAGGGAACTTATCTAGATGGGTGGTGAGCATTTTGAACGCCCCAGTGCTTCACAAATTAAACTGTAAAAATGAAAAAAGAAAATTTTTATGGAAAAAAAAGTACGTTTTCATTTTTACGGATGAATTTCTGAAGCACCTGGGGGTTCAAAATGCTCACCACCCATCTAGATAAGTTCCCTGGGGGGTCTAGTTTCCAAAATGGGGTCACTTGTGGGGGAGCTCCAATGTGTAGGCACACAGGGGCTCTCCAAATGCAACATGGTGTCCGCTAACAATTTTAGCTGATTTTTCAGTTAAATTGTTAGTGGACACCATGTCGCATTTGGAGAGCCCCTGTGTGCCTAAACATTGGAGCTCCCCCACAAGTGACCCCATTTTGGAAACTAGACCCCCCAAGGAACTTATCTAGATGTGTGGTGAGCATTTTGAATGCCCCAGTGCTTCACAAATTAATCTGTAAAAATGAAAAAAGAAAATTTTTATGGAAAAAAAAGTACTTTTACATTTTTACAGATGAATTTGTGAAGCACCTGGGGTTCAAAATGCTCATCACCCATTTAGGTAAGTTCCCTGGGGGGTCTAGTTTCCAAAATGGGGTCATTTGTGGGGGAGATCCAATGTGTAGGCACACAGGGGCTCTCCAAACGCGACATGGTGTCCGCTAACAATTTGAGCTGATTTTTCAGTCAAATTGTTAGCGGACACCATGTTGATTTTGGAGAGCCCCTGTGTGCCTAAACATTGGAGCTCCCCCACAAGTGTCCCCATTTTGGAAACTAGACCCTCCAGGGAACTTATCTAGATGGGTAGTGAGTATTTTGAATGCCCTAGTGCTTCACAAATTAATCTGTAAAAATGAAAAAAGAAAATGTTTATGGAAAAAAAAGTACTTTTTCATTTTTACGGATGAATTTGTGAAGCACCTGGGGGTTCAAAATGCTCATCACCCATTTAGGTAAGTTCCCTGGGGGTCTAGTTTCCAAAATGGGGTCACTTGTGAGGGAGCTCCAATGTTTAGGCACACAGGGGCTCTCCAAACGCGACATGGTGTCCGCTAACAATTTGAAAAATTAGCTCCAATTGTTAGCGGACACCATGTCGCGTTTGGAGAGCCCCTGTGTGCCAAAACATTGGAGCTCCCCCACAAGTGACCCCATTTTGGAAACTAGACCCCCCAGGGAACTTATCTAGATGGGTGGTGAGCATTTTGAACACCCCGGTGCTTCACAAAATAATCTGTAACAATGAAAAAAGAAAATGTTTGTGGAAGAAAAAGTACTTATTCAATTTTACAGATGAATTTGTGAAGCACCTGGGGGTTCAAAATGCTAACAATTCATCGAAAAGTTCCCTGGGAGGTCTAGTTTCCAAAATGGGGTCACTTGTGGGGGAGCTCCAATGTTTAGGCACACAGGGGCTCTCCATACGCGACATGGTGTCCGCTAACTATTGGAATTGTTAGCGGACACCATGTCGCGTATGGAGAGCCCATGTGTGCCTAAACATTGGAGCTCCCCCACAAGTGACCCCATTTTGGAAACTAGACCCCCCAAGGAATGCATCTAGATGCATAGTGAGCACTTTGAACCCCCAGGTGCTTCACAAATTGATCCGTAATAAGGAAAAAGTACTTTTTTTTTTCACACAAATTTTCTTTTTTCATTTTTACGGATCAATTTTTGAAGCACCTGGGGGTTCAAAGTGTTCACTATGCATCTAAATACAGCGAAGCCCTTTTTTATTTTTTTCTAGGACTAATTCTAGAAAAAAAATGGCGTGGGGCTCCGCCATATTTTTGGTCCAGCCAGGTACAACTTGGCAGCTACGGACTGCCAGCAACCCCCAACTGCCTCATTGTACCTGGCTGGCAACCAAAAATACAGTGAAGCCCATTTTTATTTTTTTTCTAGGCCTAATTCTAGAAAAAAAAATGGCATGGTGCTCTGCCATATTTTTAGTCCAGCCAGGTACAACTTGGCAGCTACGGATTGCCACCAACCCCCAGCTGCCCTGTTGTACCTGGCTGGCAACCAAAAATACAGCAAAGCCCTTTTTTTTCTTCTAGAACGAATTCTAGAAAAAAAATGACATGGGGCTCCGCCATATTTTTGGTCCAGCCAGGTACAACTAGGCAGCTGGGGGCTGGAATCCACAGCATGGAGAGGCCCAAGCATTGCAGCCCGCAGCCGCCCCAGAAAATGCCGCATTCATTGAAGGGCCATTTTCTGGCGCTGTACCCAGACTCTTCCAGTTGCCCTGGTGGAGGTGGCAAACTGGGTAATAAAGGGGTTAATGCCAGCTTTTTATTGGCAGCTGGCACTAAGCCCGAGATTCATAATATAGGGCCAATGTTAGACCCGCCATTAGGAATCTCTGGTAAATAGTCAGAAAATACACACAGAGAAAAATCTTTTTATTTGAAAAAAAAACACAAACAAAATTCGGACTCCATCTTTATTATAAAGATCCGACGTAGTCCACAACGAAGGTCCCACGACGCTCGATCGCCTCCGACGTAGTCCACAACGAAGGTCCCACGATGCTCGAACGCCTCTGCTCAATCCAGAGACTGCAGCAAGGAATCAAGTGTCCTCTTCCTACAGCCTCTGGGGTCAGAGTTATGGTGCACTGTATGACAATGATCTGTCATACAGTGCACCATGACTATGATCTCAGAGACTACAACAAGAGGACACTTGATCCCTTGTTGCACCCATCCATCCACCTATGCACCCATCATCCACGCACGCACATCCACATCCACGCACGCACATCCACGCACACACGCTGACATCCACGCACGCACGCTGACATCCATGCATGCACACATCCACACACGCACGCACATCCACACACACGTCCACGCACACATGCATCTATGCACACATCCACGCACGCACATGTCTATGCAAACACACGTCTATGAACGCACACGTCTATGCACGCACATGTCCACACACGTCTACGCTCACTCACGTCTACGCTCCCTCACGTCCACGCACACTCATGTACGCTCACGTCCACGAACGCACACGTCCACGCATGCACCCCCCATCCATCCATCCATTCATTCATTCATTCATTCATACATACATACATACATACATACATACAAACATACAAACATACATACATACATACATACCCTCTGGATCCACCGATGAGCAGGAGGCCGGAAGAGGAGGCGGGGAGAGGAGGCGGGGCCACCGACCGGCCGGCAGAGGAGCCGCACAGCCGGAGGCAGAGCCGGGTCGGCTGCAGCGGCGGGTGCACCGAGGTGTGCAGCCCGCCGCAGGAGGTGAGGGGGCAGCACACAGGGCAGAGCTGGGGGCTGCCTGGGGGGGTCTGTAGGAGGGGATCGGACAGTGTTGCCGGCGGGCACACCCGCGGGTGCAGCCCGCCGGCATATGCATAATAATAGAGGGAGCGGGCGGTTTGGGGGACGGTGGGGGGCCCCCAGTGAGTCATGGAGCGGGAGGGGGGTGAGGAGGGGTGGACACATGCCGATCCGCCCCTCCAGATCTGATTGGAGAGCTCCAATCAGATCTGGAGGGGTGAATCCCTGTGATTCCATCCGATCGGCAGTTTCACTTTTAAACTGCCGATCGGAGGGGTCCTGGGCATGGGGGGGTTAATCCACCCCCTGTGGGGTCATCTACGGGTTGTCACAGAGCAGCAGCATCTGTGACACCTGAGTGACCCCACTCACAGGAGCTGCAGCAGCTCAAATCTGCCAGGACGTTGTGCAACGTCCTGTGTTGGGAACGGGCAGAAACACAGGACGTTGCACAACGTCCTATGTCGGGAAGGGGTTAAACTATAGAAGTGCTGATAAACCAGATGTCAGTGAGTTCTACCCCAAGCATGGTTGTGCTAGTTCAAGTCTCCACGAGCGCTGGCTAAACAAATATTAATTTGGAGTTTGCATGGCATAGAAGGAGTGGATTTCATACACAGTCGTCACTCAGAGGAGGGGACATCCACGCACGTGACAATATAGTCCAGTTCTGGTAATCACCAGGTGATAATGCCTTTACTTTATGTAAACAATAGCATAGACCCTGATGAGAGGCATACTTGATTTATTTTTTATTAACCACTTCAGCATGCTGTCCTCAGCTTATATAGCAAAAACATGCTGATAAATTTCCTTTAAATCACTCCGATTCACAGTGGATACTGAGACTTCTCCAGATTACTGTATACAACCACATACGTTGTTCTATTAGGTCCCATGTGTCTTTGTTTACTACCAATTATTTACGCAGTTAAAAAATCAATTAATCACTAGGTATGGGCCAAAGATCTTTGTTAGGCGGCCGTCACACGGTGAGATATCTTTAGCGATATTGTAAGCGATCACGTGCACGCGCAATCGCTTACAATATCGCTCACATCGCTGGTGAGATGTCACACAGACAGACTCACCAGCGATGCGGAGCCGCGATCTCGCTGGTTACTATGGTACACATCGGGTAACTAGGCGCCGCGCGTCGCTTAGTTACCCGACGTGTACCATAGTTACCATCTCCCAGCATAGGCGCGGTCGCTGGGAGATGGATCATCGTGGTGTCATACACCACGATGATGCAGATCGTTGCATCGTTCATCGCTAGATCTGAGAACCGAACCTCAGATCAGCGATGTCACGATCAAGCGATTTACCATCGTAAATCGCTTGATTACATGCAACGATATCTTGCCCGATATCGCTTAAGCGATCAAAAAGGAGATCGCTTAAACGATATCGGGCAAGATATCGTTCCGTGTGACGGCCCCCTTAAACTTGTGCCAGCTAACAATATAAATGTCAATGGACTTGACCTGTGAAAACCTAACCTAACGAGAAGTTGATTCCCCCATTAGAAAACCTAAAACCAAAAAGTAGCATTACCACTAGTGCCGGGTCATCAGCTCATTGATATGACTTTATAATACTCTGAATACATTCCGTATGAGCAATATTACAGTTGCATTGTTACTGTGAAGACGGATATGCATTAATTCATACAACAAAACAAGCTTTCATTTTACAATGATCCAATCCTTCCATGGATTGTTACGAGAAGATCTCTGTGATGACACAGACTCCTGATAAATGGCTCCAATGAAATTTGAAGAATTTCAAATACAAACCAGCTGCTTTAACCATGTCAAGGTATCAAGATCCTTGACACAACGGCAGATGTACTGAAGAAGGATTGAGATTTAAAAGCAGCATAATAAACTGTGATAATACAGAAACATAATGCTGGCCACCCTCCATCCCACATTTGCAGCTGTCAATAGCAAATGTTACGATACTGTAGCAGGGTCTGAAGCCAAATTAAACAATTTTTCATTGTCATCTTGATCCTCTTAATTTTGGTCACATGAAGTATGTCCTTGTGGGCAGGAGTGGAAGATTAGTATTAGAGCTTTGCTTATTTATTTTCAAAATGCAAAATTAAATTTTTCATATTGTGGAAAAAAATATTCTACTATTTCGCTGATGCACAGTACAGGTGAGCATGCAGTAGTCCAATTGCTTCTGACCGTAGTAAAGAACATGTCTCATTGCTCTCCATCACCCTTCTCTCAATGTTAGAAATTGCAGAAGGGAGGAACGAGTTTTATACAGCACATTAAAAGTGTAACGAGGGAATGAAAGATCCAAGTTTTCAGGTTTTCAGGGAGAGCAGGTCACACAAGCTGTTGATGAGCAAGAAAGTATAAACAAGCCAGTCTGCAGGGAAGGAGGAAGAAATCACGATGGCCATTTCACGCCGCCTAGTGGTTGAAGCGCCACTAGGCAGCGCAAAACGCCTGTCGTATTTCAGACCCCCATCCTCCCACCCGCAACCCTCGCTGTGTAAATCCGATGTTCGTCTGTGAAATAAAGTAAGAAGTAACCCCGGATGGTGAGTGCTACTTCATTTTTCTGATATACAAACCGGAAGTCACGTGTTCTAACCGGAAGTGTGCACCGCGGTAACCGAGCGGTGGATCAGCACTGACTCAACCAGCACGTTCCTGAGCGCTCCATGTGATGGATGCTGATTGCTCCTGAAGCTAAAAGAAGGAGCGAGATAACCGAGGAGGTAGTGCTGGACAATTACTAAACTATAAGTTTATGTCATATAATGAGATACATTGCACAATTCACATTATAAACTCATCTCAATAGTTTTGGAGCCAAAAAACGTGATGTCGTAACCTAGGTGAAGCAGTATAATTGAATTTTCATGACACACACATGTATAAACACACATAGCAGACATGCAGGTATACACACACATAGTACACACGTATGCACACTGAGCTAACACATACAGTGTTGGCCAAAAGTATTGACACCCATGCAATTCTGTCAGATAATACTCAGTTTCTTCCTGAAAATGATTGCAATCACAAATTCTTTGGTATTATTATCTTCATTTAATTTGTCTTCAACGAAAAAAAACACAAAATGAATTGTCCTAAAGCCAAATTGGATATAGTTCCACACCAAACATAAAAAAGGTGGTGGACAAAAGTATTGGCATGGTTAGAAAAATCATGTGATGCTTCTCTCATTTGTGTAATTAACAACACCTGTAACTTACCTGTGGCACCTAACAGGTGTTGGCAATAACTAAATCACACTTGCAGCCAGTTGACATGGATAAAGTTGACTCAACCTCTGACTCAACACATGTACACAAACATAGCACACACACATGTATACATGCGCTTATGTATACAAACACATAGCACACACGTGAGCATTCATACACTGAGCACATGCAAACATATGTATACACACATATGGCACACATGCATGTCTACAGAGCACATACATATATACCACCAAGAGTCCATACTTCCTAGGCTCAACCACAGACAAGGAGGCACGCAGAGACACACACATCATTGAGTCATTGAGATTCACATCGAGTCATCTGTGTCATACTGGATGGGTCCTCCAGGGAGAGACGCTCTTTGTAACCACTTAAACTCTGACGAAGAGATGGGAATTCCTTTAAGGATTTCATTGAGAATCAGCTAAAAAAATGTTAATAAAAAAGGTTTTAGAAACTAGAGAGTCATTGAGAAGAATGTTTCATATTATCATCTACTGTATTTTTCGCTTTATAAGACGCACTCACAAATTTGGTAAAGGAGAAGAGAAAATTTTTTTTTTAATATTAAATGGGGTCCATTCTTATAATGCCAGTGTCCACCTTACAATCAGTATATATGTCCCTCATCCTTTTATATATATATATATATATATATATATATATATATATATATATATAACCCATCATTCTAGCACGTGGGCCCCCCCATGCTGGATATGGCCAACTGTGATGGTACATAGCCCTCTGTGACGGAACATAGCCCCCAGTGACGGTACATAGCCCAGCAACATGGCTATGGCCCCCAGTGATGGTACATATTGTAGCTCCCCATCCTGGCTATGGCCCCCAGTGATAGTACAAAGTCCCCATTCTGCATATGGCCACCAGTGATGGTACATAGCCCCCCATCCTGCATATGGCTTCCAGTGATGGTGCATAGCCCCCCATCCTGGCTATGGCTCACAGTGATGGTACATAGCTCCCTTCCTGGCTATGGCTACCAGTGAGGTCATCGCTGTGTGCCCCGGTCACATGATCGGAAGATGCCAGGCAGCACAGGGACGGGGAGTTGGCGGTGATGCTGTGAGCACAGATCACCGGACGGTAAGTAATTAGCTTTCGTTATTTGACTTGCTGCGCGCCATCATGGGGACATATAAGGGTGCGTTCACACACTGCATATTTGCTGCGTATTTTTAGCCAAAACCAGGAGTGGCTGATTAAAACCAGCAGTGGGTGATTAAATACAGAAGTGGAGCACTTGTTTCTATTAGACATTTTCTCTGACTGTTCTACTTCTGGTTTTGGCTACAAAAACTGCAAGAGCACTCACCTAAAAATAGGCACCAAATACGCAGTTGTGTGAACACACCCTAAGAGTGACGGGTGAGTGCAGGATGGGGGGGCATATGTACAATGGAGGGTGGACAGCAGGACGTGAAGGGGCATATAAACAATGGAGCGGTGAGTGCAGAACGGAGGAGCAGCAAATGTACAATGGAGGGGGTGACAGCAGGCTCACACAATATGCACCGTTCCCCCGTCCATCTCCCAGCGCAACTTTAACACTGAGAGGTGGACAGTGGTGGGTGCAGTGCATATTAAATGAGCGGCAGCACGTGACCTCCCGCTGTCTCTGCAGCCCACAGCCAGCCTCCTCCCATCCCGGACACTGCTCCAGACCCCCCACAGTAGATTCGGATTATAAGACTCACCTCCACTTTCCCCCAACAAAAATGTGTCTTATAGTCCGAAAAATACGGTACTTAAATATAATTTTTAGCAATGAGCTCTTATGTACTTCATACTAAAATCTATTTTTGCACATAAAAAGCTACCGTATATTTGAAATTTTTAGCCCCATCTCGGTGTTCCAAAATCTTTATGACAACACTTCCTGTCTTGTGTTGTTTTGAGATCCTTAGTGGAAATGTTGATCTTAATGCTGTCACACTGGGTGTAGGGAGACATCCAGCGCTGGACGGCAACAGAGGGAGAGGGGGGAAGGAGTCCCTGATGCTAAGGGCAAAAAGGGGAGATGGTGACCCCTAGATTATCTAGCGCTGACACCTGCCTCCCCTAACGTCCCTATACAGTTTCCACAACTGTCGCCGCCAGGGATCTCTTCCCTGACTGTCCCTGGACTACCACTACACAGGGATCAGAGCAGGTGATCACTGGTCAGCCCGGCTAGCAACTAAAGAAACACATAAGGGAAACAACAAAGAGGGAAGAGATACACTTAGCTTGAGCAGATCCAAGCAGCAAACCAGCAGACTCCAGGAAAAACTGCTTTGAGCTCTGATGTAACCATAATCACCTGAACAGCTATCACCAGCAGTGCATCCTGGGAGTCCTGGAGATTATATACCCAGCTCAAGGTTAAGGATCAGCTGGGTCCTAAAAAAAAAGGGAAATGCCTCTTAAAGCAACAGAGACATTTTATTAGGATTTGGACTGTTTGGCCAAAAGCTGGAACCTCCTGCGAGTGGCCTCTACAGTGTCATCCGTACCTCCTGACACACCCGTGACAGTACCCCCCCCCCCCCCTTCTACGAGTGGTCTCCGGACACTCAGGACCAGGCTTGTCAGGATGGGAGAGGTGCAAGGCGCGGTCCAGCCTGGTGGCATTCACCTCTGACGCTGGCACCCACATCCTCTCCCCCCCAGAAACTGCACCAGTAACCCCACCAGTGCACCAAATACTGAAGGGAACGGCGCAACATGCAAGAATTCACAACTTTAGAAGTTTGAAATTCTAAATTCCAATCCACATAGTTCGGCTCTGGTGGCAAAGGAGACGGCTCAGATGAAGGCACATATGGTTTGAGAAGAGATCTATAAAACACATTGTGAATTCTGAGTGCTTGGGGTAACTCAAGACGAAAAGCTACAGGATTAATGATGGCAGTTATCTTATGAGGATCAATAAACCTAGGTCCCAGCTTCCATGAAGGCACCTTCAGCTTAATATTCCTGGCAGACAACCACACATAGTCATTCACACATAGATACAAACGTATGGCTGACAAGAAGCACTCGCCAGGTCCGGACCTGTCACCCAAGAGTCTCAAGTTACTCTGCACCCCCTGCCAAATAGAGGAGAGTGAAGAGGCAAATTGTTCCTCCTCAGGAACTCCCGAAGAACCTCTACCACTAAAGGTACCAAAGTGAGGATGAAACCCATATGAACCAAAAAAATGGTGAGTTGCCAGTTGCTTGGTGATGATTATTTATGGCAAATTCGGCTAAAGGTAAATAAAAAGCCTAATCCTCCTGGTTTTCGAAGATAAAACACCTAAGATTAGTCTCCAAATTTTGATTTGTGCGCTCAGTCTGCCCATTAGACAGAGGATGGAAAGCAGAAGAATAAGACAGCTTTACCCCCAATTGAGTACAAAAGGCTTTCCAAAACTTGGAAACAAACTGTGTACCACGATCTGAGACCAAATCGGAGGGAACCCCATGAAGTCTCACGATCTCACTCACAAACACCTGTGCCAATGTCTTGGCATTAGGAAGTGCTGGCAGTGCCACAAAGTGTACCATCTTGCTGAACCTATCAACCACTACCAAAAACACCGTCTTGCCTGCAGACACAGGGAGATCCGTGATAACAACCATAGACAGATGTGTCCATGGTCTATCAGGAATGGACAATGGCAAGAGAGATCCAGATTGATGGGTATGTGGAACCTTAGCGCTTCCACAAACACTACAAGCAGACACAAAGTTAGTCACGTCCTTCTGCAACCGTGGCTGCCAAAAACGACGAGAGAAAAGATCCAAGGTGGCCCTACTACCCCGAAGACCAGCCAGTACAGGGTCATGATGTTCTTTAATTACCTTGAGGTGCAAATTAGGTGGTACAAAGAGTCTCCCTAAAGGGCAGGAGACAGGAGCGCCCCCTGAGCCTTCAACACCTCCCCCTCCAAATCCGGGTAAAGAGCCGAAACAACCTCCCCCACCTGTAAAATGGTAACGAGACTCTCTTGATTACTACCACCCGGGAAACTATGTAATAACGCATCTGCCGTCATATTCTCATTCCTGGACGATAGGTGACAGTGAAATTAAATCTCGTAAAAAACAAGGACCATCTGGCTTGCCTGGGGTTGAGATGCTTGGTGTATTCAAGGCAAGATAAGTTCTTCTAGTCAGTGATAATAGTGATGGGATGGACAGCCCCCTCCAATCAGTGACGCCATTCCTCAAAAGCCAACTTAATAGCCAAAAGTTCTCTATTACCAACATCATAATTTCCTTCGGCCGACGATAATTTTTTGGAGAAAAAGGTGCATGTCAACCATTTACTGGGAGACAGCCCTTGTGACAACACCGCCCCCACCCCCACTTCGGATGCATCCATCTCAACAATAAAGGGCTAAGAAAGATCAGGTTGACAGAGGATAGGTGTGGTAGCAAAGCATCTCTTCAGGGAGGAGAAAGCCAGTTGAGCGGAGTCTGACCACTTATAAAAACCGGACCCCTTTTTTGTCATGTCCGTGAGAGGTTTCACAATTACAGAATAATTCTTAATAAATTTACGGTAGAAATTGGTAAACCCCCAAAAATGTTGCAATGCCCTCAGGTTTTCTGGATGATCCCAGTCAAGCACCACCCGGACCTTCTCTGGATCCATCCGAAAACCCCAAGGCGACAACAGGTACCCCAGAAATTGTACCTCCTGAATGGCGAAAACACATTTCTCCAGTTTAGCATACAGTTTGTTGTCCCTTAAAATCTGTAGCACCTGTTTAACACGAGACTGATGTGTCGCCATATCGGGTGAGTAGATCAAAATATCATCCAGGTAAACTACAACAATCAATCCACCAAATGATGTAAAAAAAACTGCAGGGGCATTTGTTATTCCGAACGGCATCACAAGACTCTCAAAATGGCCCTCAGGGGTATTAAAAGCAGTCTTCCATTCATCCCCATCTCTGATTCTAACCAGGTTGTACGCCCCCTAAAATCCAACTTGGAGAACCGTTTCGCTCCCACAATCTGACTGAACAAATCAGGAATCAGAAGAAGGGGATATGGATCACGGACAGTTATCTGATTTAATTCCTGAAAATCAAAACAAGGACAGAGGCCCTCATCTTTTTTTTTTTTTTTACCAAAAAAGAAACCTGCCGCGACTAGCGAAGATGAGGGTCTGATATGTCCCTTCTCCAGACTCTCGGCAATGAAATCCTTCATGGCTTGTCTCCCAGGACCAGAGATATTATGCGGCCTGGATTTGGGCAGTTTAGCTCTAGGAACGAGGTTAATAGGACAGTCGTATGCACGGTGAGGAGGCAAATCCTGACAACCCTTTTCTGAGAACACATCCTCATACTCTGATAGGTATGCAGACAAGGACACCGCAGAGACTGCAGCAAAAGATGTATTCAAGCAATTCTCCACACAGAAGTTGCTCCACTCCACAATGTCTCTGGACGACCAATCCACCACGGGATTATGTTTAACCAACCATGGCAGACCCAGAACAATGGGAGTGGGGAGACCCTCCAGAACATAGCAAGAAATTGTCTCCTGATGTTGGGGGTTCTACCTTCAACTTAATATTATGCACAATTTGCGTAAGACTTCCCTGAGCAAGTGGCACCGAGTTGATGGCATAGATATGAATGGGTTTAGACAACAAAGTGCAGGTAAGTCCATGAGTCTTTACAAAATGAGCATCCACCATGCTGACCCTCGCTCCACTATCCGCAAACACAGACATTTTTTCAGTTTTATGCTCTAGCGCCACCTTGGCTTTCAGGAGAAAACGGGAATTTCATGTGGAAGATACACACACCTCCTGCTCGTTTACCTCCATACCACCCATGGTAACCCGAGTCCCAGGTATTCCACTCCGTTTAGGAACAGAGGGACAGGCTCCAATAAATTGGTCCACAGAAAAAATAGACCCATTTTTTTTTCCTTGGTAAATGCCAGAAGAAACTTTGGAGGCGGTCGCTCCTCCTAGTTGCATGGGTTCATCCACGCTGGGGAGAAACGACTCACCCTCTGATTGCCCACCTGGCAATAGGGTAATACCTCAAGAAAGGTTCTCAGGAGAAAGAGGTTTACCTTTTCTATCCTGAAGGCGTCTATTCATATGTATAGCCAAAGACATAGCAACCTCCAGAGATTCTGGGGTCTCATAAACCGCCAGAGCATCCTTCAACCCTTCTGAGAATGCCTGGCAAAAATGACTTCTGAGGGCTGATCGTTCCACTTAGTATTCGTAGCCCACCTATGAAGCTCAGAACAGTAAAGGGGGTGTCACACGCGTCAATGTCGTCAGCGATATGATCGCTGACGACATTGACGGCTGATTGCTGGTGAGCTGTCACACAGACAGACTCACCAGCGATCAATTGACCAGTGACATCATGGAAACGATTTAAATATCGTTTCCACGATGTCCTGCTCCCGCTGCCAGCCTGCTGGAAGCAGGAGCAGCCTGGTCTCCAAGGTACACTGCGGGTAACTAGGCAGCGCGCGCTGCCTAGATACCCGACGTGTACCTTAGTTACCAGCCTCCTCCGCTCACCGGGTGAGCGGAGGAGGCTGGTAACTAAGGTACACGTCGGGTATCTAGGCAGCGCGCGCTGCCTAGTTACCCGCAGTGTACCTTGGAGACCAGCTCCCAGCGCTTGTGACAGGCGCTGGGAGCTGGAATATCGCTAGTCCCAGTGTCACACGCAGCGATGCTGCGTGTCCACCGGGCGACAATCGCCAGGTTTCAGAGCTGATTCTGAAACCTGGCGATCATCAACCAGCGATTTATCGCTGGTTGATGCAGTATGTCACACGCGTCAATATCGCTGCAACGTCACGTGCAGACGATATCGTGCAGGCGATATTGACGCGTGTGACACCCCCTTAAGTCTCTGATGACCGATTTCCCTGTTGGAGGTGACACAATTTGGATTCGGCCAAAGAGACACGGTCAGAATCATCATACAGGAGTCCAAGAGCATCAAAAAACCTATCTTCAGACTGGAGACAAGCAGAGCCATGTGGCAAAGAGAAAGCCCAGGGATTGGGGATCCCCTTGCAACAGCAACATAATAATTCCCACATGCTGCTGCTCATCTCCAGAGGAATAGGGCCAAAGCCTAAAGTATAGTTTACAGGCTTCTTTAAATACTGCAAATTTGTCTCTGCCTCCTGCAAAACTGACTTGGAGGACAATCTTAGGTTCAGGTCTGACCTGCTAGGTTCCCCACCACAACATTCTGCAGCTGCTGATCCTGCAAAGACGACCGAATGTCTGCAACCTCCAGAGTCAGAGACTGGAGCTGCTGGGCCAGAGCAAACACAGGATCCATGAATAGAAAAGGAAAAAAGAAAAAAAATCAGTTTCACCCTTTTCATTTAATTAAGATGCGGCTGGTGATAATGTCACACTGGGTGTAGGCAGAAACCCAGTGCTGGATGACGATGAGGGGGGGGGGTGAAGGAGTCCCTGATAATAAGGGCAAAAAGGGGGATGGTGACCCCTAGATTAACTAGCACTGACACCTGGATCCCCTAATGTCCCTATACAGTTTCCGCAACTCTCGCCACCAGGAACCTATTCCCTCTGACTGTTCCTGGACGACAACTACACAGGGATCAGAGCGGGTAATCGCTAGTCAGCCCGGCCACCAACTAAAGAAACACACAAAGGGAACAAACAAAGAGGGAAGAGATACACTTAGCTTGATCAGATCCAAGCAGCAAACCAACAGACTCCAGGAAACACTGTTTTAGCTCTGATGCAACCAGGATCACCTGAACAGCTATCAACAGCAGTCCATCCTGGGAGTCAAGGAGATTATATACCCAGCTCAAGGTAAGGGATCAGCTGGGTCCTAGTGACCTCCAGCCTTCATTAAAAGGGAACTGCCTCTTAAGGCTGGGTTACACCCTGTGATGTCCCAACGATCCGACCAACGATTGGGATCGCTGGGACATTGCTATACGATCGCTGGTGAGCTGTCACACAGGCAGACTCACCAGCAAGCAGCGAGAACGCTGTTAAACAGGGTACACATTGGGTAACTAAGCATAGCGCTGTGCTTAGTTACCCGATGTTTACCCTGGTTACCATGTCCCAGCGTGTACTGTGTGGCGCTGGGCATTGGCCGGGAGGTCATTGATCGTTGGTCTCCCGCTGTCACACACACCGATGCTGGCCACCTAGCGGGAGACCAACGATCGAAAAACGGCCCTGGTCATTCCGCAACGATCAGCAAGCTGATTGCTGATCATTGCAGGATGTCACACGTAGCGACATCTCTACAAGGTCGCTGCAACGTCACCAGTTTCAGCGATATCATAACGATGTCGACTAGTGTAACCCGGCCTTTAAAGTGACAGAGACATTTTATTAGGATTTGGACTGATTGGCCAAAAGCTGGGACCTCCTGCGAGTGGCCTTTACAGTCTCATCCATGCCTCCTGACGCACCCGTGACAAATTCCTTGTATGTTCTGCCTAATAACTGTTCACAAATTTAGAAATGAAATAAGTGCCCTAACCCTAATTACATTTTATAGATTTTATTTTTTATAGATTACTAGCTGTACTACCTGGCTACGCCTGGGTTAATAAATAACTGATGTTAGCTATAACAAAATAGAATTTGAATATGTCATATTAATGACCTGTAGGAAAATAGAAGCTGAGCTGTGATTGGTTGCTATAGGCAGCCTGATAAATCTCCAGCCAACAGTAAACCCTCCCACAGCCGGGCAGTATATGTTACCTGACACATACACATAATAGACAGCTCATGTGACTGACATCTGCCTTAATTCCCTATATGGCACATGTGTTGCACATTGGCTGTTTTTAATCAGATGTTTATGTTTGGAAAATAAAGATAGCACACGTATGAGGCGAGTTGTGTGAGGTGATTTGTGCACATCTGTGTCTGTCTGTGTGGTGTGTGTGTCCCTGGGGTGTGCGTGCATGTGTCCCTATAGGGTGTGTATGTGTGTGTGTCCCTGTGGGGGGGGGGTCTGTGTGGGTGGCGTGTGTCTCTGTGTTGGGTGTCTCTTTGTGGTGTGTGTGTGTCCCTGTGAGGTGAGTGCATGTGTCCCTATAGGGTGTGTATGTGTGTGTCCCTGTGGGGGGGGGGGGGTCTGTGTGGTGTGTGTGTGTCTCTGTGTTGTGTGTCTCTTTGTGGTGTGTGTGTGTCCCTGTGGGGTGAGTGCATGTGTCCCTATAGGGTGTGTATGTGTGTGTGTCCCTGTGGGGGGTGTCTGTGTGGTGTGTGTGTGCCTTTTTGTGGTGTGTGTGTCCCTGTTGGGTGAGTGCATGTGTAGCTGTAGGGTGCGTGTGTGTCCCCTGTGGGGTGTGTGTGTCTCTGTGTTGTATGTGTCTCTTTGTGGTGTGTGTTTGTTTGGGTGCGTGGTGAGTATCCAATGTTGGGGCTGCACCTTAGCGACTATACACTTGCTGTTACTCTTTGTGTGCGTGTGTGGTGTGTATACATGTCCCCATGCGTGGTGAATATCCCATGTTGGGGCCCCACCTTAGAGACTATATGCTGGTATATGCTGTTAGTCTTTGGTGCTATCATTAAGCCCCTCTCATTCACAACTGTCAACTGGTAACTGTCACTTTTTCCCCATTATGTAGATAGAGCCAAAATTGTTTGGTGAATTGGAACACGCAGGGTTAAAATTTCACCTCACAACATAGCCTATGACGCTCTGGGGGTCCAGACGTGTGACTGTGCAAAATTTTGTGGCTGTAGTTGCGATGGTGTAGATGCCAATCCTGGATATACATACACACATACACACATTCAGCTTTATATATTAGATTATTTTTGTGGTTTGCTTGCAAACCCATCCTTAACATCCGAAGAATGAAGCCTGCAGGGAGCTCTCCTGCTGCTATTACATGGCTATTACAAGGAATTTAATTCTTTCACTCCTTTTTTATTTACCACATTAACTATATGGTTAAACTTACCTTGCAAGATAACTCGAGTCAGTATGAGTACACAGATACCAAACGTGGAGTTTTTTAAAATTTTATTTTAGTGGTGAAGAAAAATAATCCAGAAATTTGTAAAATTAATAAAAATAAAAATTTAACTTTTCTCGCCATTTTCCGCGACTTATAACCATTTCATTTTACGGGATCTAGGAATGAGTGATGGTTTATTTTTGGTGCTCTGAGCTGACATTTTCACTCATTCCATTTTTTAGTAATTCCTTTTATTACATTTTATAGTAATGTTGCAGTGGCCAAAAAAAACATTTTTGGCGTTTTTGATTTTTTTATCGTTTTGCTGTTTACCGGTCAGATCAATTTACTTTATATTTTGAAAGATCAGACTTTTTATGAACGTAGTGATACCAAATGTGTGTATTTTTATTGTTTTAATGCTTTTATCAATGCAGCTCATGCTTTAGACACTGGGGGTCTCCAGGGGTGTGGGGTTCTCCAGGGGTGTGGGGGTCATGGCATTTGCCCAGTTTGCCCCCCTTAACATTGGCCATGCTCACAGGAAAAAAACTAAATATAGTCTCTACAGATGCAACACACTAATTCCTGGAAGGGAGGGACCAGTGTTTCTTTGACCCTATTCTTCCCATTATTCAAACAAGTTCACACTGCATACATGGGACAAAGAGAAAACAAGCAAAACAGTCCTCTTTCTCCAAGCCAAACCTTTAGGCTGTCTTTGAGGGATGAAATGTATCAATTTCTTAAAGATATAGAGACATACAGCATTTTCATTATTGAGACTTATCTATTTTTGACCTAATAATTAGAGATATCAGAGTGATCACTATGCCAATAGACCAATGAGCCTCAAATCGGGTGTGTTGCTATATGTAAATTGTGGAGTTTTCACCTAACCTAAGCCCATTAACAAGGGCAGAAAGCTAAAAAGCAATCCACTAACCAATGACTGAGTCAGATGAAAGCTTCTATCTCATTTGATTAATATTGATTTTTTGCTCTGCATGGAATATAGTTAACACCCGCCAATGTAACTCAAATTAATTTAAGACCATGTCAATTTCAATTAAACTCAAATTGACAAGTAATCTTATAAAACACAATAGTTATCGGAAATTCATTTGCAGCTGTGGCCCAGTCTAAAAATAAAGACCAACCGTGAAATGTCACTTTGGGCTGTCAGCCAAGAAGAACAGAATGTCTAACAAACCGAGATAAAATAGGCCAATGCTGGGCGTGTGACAGACCACACACAACTGCACAAGCAACATGGAGCTCATATTATTTGTAGTCAGAAAAATGAGAAAGTCAAAAAAGCTTTTTTTCATAAAGAATTCAATATTTCTCCCCTACAAAGCTACAATGGCAGCCAACATACAAAGTGACTGACCATCAGCAGATTTTATTGGCCAAAATATTAGGCTGGTCTGGTTCCAGTATGTAAAGAGAAGACCAAGAATTAAGGTAGCGTTACACGCAGCAACTTAGGCTGCGATGTCGGAAGCGATGCCGACATCGCAGCCTGGCTGTCACACGGCAAGACGCTGCTGGTGACGCCGCTGCGACGTGGGCGCAGCCATCGCTCGCTGGGCTGGGAACAACCCAGTAAGCGATCCGCAGCATAAGCTATATCGCCGGCAACATCGCTATTGCGATGTCAGACGGCACAATACAGCCAAATCGCTGGGGCCAGATTGCCAAGTTTATGAACATGTTCATAAACCTGGCAACTTGCAACGAGTGACTTATCGCAGTTGCATTGTGCGGTCATACAGCACGATGCACCTGCGACGTTGCGTGCAACTTCACTGACTCAGCAAATTGTCAGCGAAGTTGCACGCAACATCACGGCGTGTAACGGTACCTTTATAGACCAGTCCAGCAACCTTTACGAAAGGACGTGTGGAGGATCCATGAAGGTGTGGATTCTTTCTGTATTTTATATGTTTAAAGGGGTGGTCCGAAGTCCAAAGTCATTTTCCTTCTAAATCCCTATTTCGTTCCATAATCTACACTATATACTATATTCTAATCTACTTAAATTAAAAATTCCTTACCATTCCTTAACACTAACAGCTTTTCTATTATTATTTTTAAGCTCTTTGTTTTTTGATGATGTTTGGTTAGAGAATTTCTGTGCATGCTGGTGTACTCATATGAAGCGTCATGAGAGGGCATAGGCTGCGGTCACTGCCCATTTCAGGGGCTGGGCTAGTCCCAGGGCAATGGGCACAATGACCGTGCACTTTAAGTTGCCGGCTCAAATCAGCAGCAATGAGCTGGCAGGAGAACAGATTGTCAGAATACCTGGCATGCAGAGAGCAGTGACATTACTTGCGGGGCGTGGCGACACTTTACTGCTGATCATCACAGAGAGTGTGCTGTCATTGCGCACAGCATATATAGAGATATATTTGAAGCTTGTGCCATAACTTCTGATTTCAATCAGAAGTTACAGTCATAAGATGGCATAGCGGGACCGGTATGGTGCCGAAAGAGTCTGAAAACGCCAAAGGGTGAGTATAACGCCAGGGTCAGGGACCTTACATTAAAAGCACTGCTTGAGCACTGAATTAAACACTAGACTGAAGCTAGTAGTCTCTAACCATGCTTAGTAAAGAACTCAGCAAAATTTACCGTAAAAGGGAATAGTTAATCTTATAAGAGTTTACACCGGGATTATCAAATATTTACAAACATGAACAGATGTAAATTTCACTGCACCAACCTGATCATAAAGAATTTCCAATATCAATGTAAAACTGTTAGTTATACTCACATTAATGACTTATGGTTTGTAACTGGAGACAATTCATAACTAGAAAGCCATAAAATGTGCTCAATACCATCAGCAAATCACTGCGCTACTAATTAAAATGCTTCATCTGGGAAATGTTAGGAACTGGTAATTCTCAAGCACTTCCAGGATACATAGTGAAATTCAACTACAGTATCTGAAATACAGTAGCATGAATTATATAGTCCTTGCATGAGGCATTGCTATGGTTATAAGGCTTTCATCCGAAAAAAATAAAGAATCAGTTATTAAGATTGGTAAATCCGTAATGTTTATAACTGTTATATAAAGATCTGCAGCAATTCAGCATCTAATTAAAGTGTGACCGTCGCTAGAGCCAGGAGGAGCTAGAGGAATAGGGAAGAGCTAGAGGTAGAATAAGAAGCTAGAGCCAGGAGGAGCTACAGGAATAGGGCAGAGCAAGAAGCTAGAGCCAGGAGGAGCTACAGGAATAGGGCAGAGCAAGAAGCTAGAGCCAGGAGGAGATAGAGGAATAGGGAAGAGCTTGAGGCATAGCAAGAAGCTAGAGCCAGGAGGAGCTAGAGGAATATAGAAGAGCTAGAGGCATAGCAAGAAGCTAGAGCCAGGAGGAGCTACAGAAATAGGGAAGAGCTAGAGGCATAGCAAGAAGCTAGAGCCAGGAGGACCTACAGGAATAGGGAAGAGCTAGAGGTAGAACAAGAAGCTAGAGCTAGGAGGAGCTAGAGGAATAGGGAAGAGCTAGAGGTAGAGCAAGAAGCTAGGGCCAGGAGGAGCTACAGGAATAGGGAAGAGCTAGAGGTAGAGCAAGATGCTAGAGCCAGGAGGAGCTACAGGAATAGGGCAGAGCAAGAAGCTAGAGCCAGGAGGAGTTAGAGGAATAGGGAAGAGCTAGAGGCAGAGCGAGGAGCTAAAGCCAGGAAGAGCTAGAGGAATAGGGAGGAGCAAGAGGCAGACCAAGGAGAGAAAGGCAGAGGGAGGGGCAAGAGGCAGAAGGCGGAGCTATATGCAGAGGGTGAAGCTAGAGACAAAGGGAGAAGCTAGGCGTAGGAGAAGCTAAAGGCAGAGGCAAGAGGCAGAAAGAGGAGCTAAAGGCAGAAAGGTTTTGCTCCCATCTAGATACTGTATAACATAATGCAGCATAAATTCAATATATGACTATATTCAATTTGCACCTGCAGTAAACAAGAGAATAAATGGCAGTACATAGTAGACAATATCTTGAATGGGATATCTACAGTGAGGAAAATATTTGATACACTGCCAATTTTGCAAGATTTCCCACCTATGAAGAATGGAGAGATCTGTAATCAAATCTGACAGACAGAATAAAAAAAATCATGAAAATCACATTGCATGATTTTAAAATAATGAATTTGGATTTTATTGCCTGAAATAAGTATTTGATCACCTACTAACCAGCAAGACTTCTGGCTCTCACAGACCTGTTAGTTTTTCTTTAAGAAGCCTCCTACTCTCCACTCATTACCTGTTTTAATTGAATCATTTTGGACTCATTGACGCTATAATAGTTATATATTTTTAAATATGATCCCATCGTGATCCCAACTTGAATTATGGTACAGATGTGGCTAAGAGCATAGCAGGCACATGTGCATTTTTCGAATTTTTTTTAATTAAATCTTTTTTTCGGAAATGCGTTTTAAAATTTTGCGTTTGCATTCACATGGGTAAAATATTAACAAAGATCCTCTTGTGATATATCTGGTGAAAGCATGTACAGTTCTGAGTAGAATGGTGTTTATTTTCTTTCTCTATCTTATTTCTAGCCCGAGATATGATAGAAAATGTAAAGCCATACCAGGCCAAAATTCACACTTTTTTAAAACTTTACAAATCTGTAAAAAAATTAAGTGATGAAGAAAAAATTCAAAACTTTTATTTTGTAATTAAATAAAGTAGTACTTCATGGAATGTACGACCCTAGGTCTGCTCTCACTTGTGGATATTGCAGGCCACAATGGCATTCTATCTGGGGAGGAGTTGGTGATCAAGTTTCCATCTCTCCGGCATTCGTGTTTTCAACTTTGTCAGATCACTCATTTTTTGTCATCTAAACGTCTTAGAGCTTTATGGTCTCCTCCTAGTTCTTCTCCCTTACGATTACTACTCGCGACTAATGAAAAAGTATCTGGTGGCCTTGCGACCCTATATGCGGGTCTATTGGAAGAAGGCTCTCAGTCACGTCTCCCTTATAAGATTAGATGGGAAGAAGAGTTGGGTTTCACGGCGGATGATGAGGAGTGGGAGGGGGCAGTCCGATGCATATCAAGGGCAACAAAATGCATAAACCACATAGAACAGCTCAAAAAACTTCAATTGAGATGGTATCTCTCCTTGGTAAGAATGGCAGGATTCGGGGGGGCATCACCCCTGGGTTGGAGTCTATGCGGTCAGAGGGGTACGTTGGCCCACATTTGGTGGTTTTGCCTATCGAATAGCCCAATTTTGGGTTTTAGTGGAGGGCTTGGTGAAGTCCCTTGTGGACACATTTGTTTCCCTCACGCCGCAGATGGCTTTGCTCCACTTGGGTCTGGAAGCTCTTCCCCTGTGTCTCGTCATATAGCTACTTATGTCTTAATAGCAGCGAAATTATGTGTGGCAGCGGCCTGGAGGTCCCCGACTCCCCCACTATGAAGGATCTCACTTCTAGATTAAACCTTATATTTACATTTGAATATTACCTGGCTCAGGAAGTGGGTCACAGAAGATATGTGCGAGAGGCATGGAGCTGTTGGGCGACGCACCCCTTGGCTGTCTCTCTCCCTCAATGATGGATTGTGCTGGGTGTCCTGGTTGGTCTGCCCTGCCCTCCCCCTGACTTTAC
>JARQOC010000005.1:466426300-466439852 GCA_033576535.1 Allobates femoralis | reverse complement strand
TGTGCACCTCTTTACGGTGATGTTTGGAGGTGTCAGTAAAGCCACTTCATATTTGGTTAGCCTGTTCATTGATAAATGCTTTGTGCGTGCTTGGAGTAAACTTCCTGCACAGAGTGTGGTGCCTGTATTTCCAAGGTATTGTCCAATACCAGATCAGCAACTCTATCTTTTAGAATTGCACAGGCTGCCACTGCCCTGATACAGGAAGGTGCTCCTTTTATCACTAGGTCAAGTTGGGCAGAATAATAACCCAGTGGTCGGTACTTTCCCCCATGAAAGTGGATGAGGATGCTGCAGTCTGCACACTGGAAGATATCTGAATGACTTCTATAAGAGTTATACAAGTTATTATTTATTGCCGTAACAAAGGGATCAAGTGTCCTCTTGTTTTAGTCTCTGGGATCATAGTCATGGTGCACTGTATAACAGATCATTGTCATACAGTGCACTATAACTCTGACCCCAGAGACTAGGAAGAAGACACTTGATCCCTTGCTGCAGTCTCTGGATTGAGAAGAGACGATCGAGCATCATGGGACCTTCGTTGTGGACTACGTCGGATCTTTATAATAAAGATGGAGTCCGAATTTTTTTTTCTTTTCTTTTTTTCCAAATAAAGATTTTTCTGTTGTATTTTCTTGTCTATTTACGAGATTCCTAATGGCCGGGTCTAACATTGGCCCGACATTATGAATCTCGGGCTTGGTGCCAGCTGCCAATAAAAAAAAAGCTGGCATTAACCCCCTTATTACCCAGTTTGCCACCGACACCAGGGCAACTGGAAGAGTCTGGGTACAGCGCCAGAAAATGGCCCTTCAATGAAAACTCCATTTTCTGGGGCGGCTGCGGGCTGCAATTCGCGGCGTGTGGGGTCCAGAATGCTTAAGCCTCTCCATGCTGCGGATTCCAGCCCTCAGCTGCCTAGTTGTACCTGGCTGGACCAAAAATATGGTGGAGCCCCATGCCATTTTTTTTTTTTTTTTTTTTTTTTTTTTTTATATTCTACCAATAAATTGACATGGAGCTTTGCCTTATTTTTGGTTGCCAGCCAGGTACAACTTGCAACCCACAGCCACCCCAGAAAACTGCATATTCAGTAGAGGTGCCATTTTCTGGTTCTGTACCCCAACTCTTCCAGTTGCCCCTGTGCTGGTGGCACACAGGAGCACTCCATACGCGACAGTGTCCGCTAACAAGTTGAATGGAACATTGGCTCCAATTGTTAGTGGACACCATGTCGTGTGTGGAGAGCCCCTGTGTGCCTAAAGCTCCCTCACAAGTGACCCCATTTGGAAACTAGACCCCCTCCTCCCCCAAGGAAATGTATCTAGATGCATAGTGAGCACTTTGAACTCCCAGGTGCTTCAGAAATTGATCCGTAAAAATGAAGGTACTTTTTTTTTTTTTTTTTTCACATCATTCCGATCGCTAATTGGAACAATTGTCCAAGTCAGTGTTTGAGGCATCAGGTGCTTCTTTGTCCCCTTCTTTCGCCTCTGTGGATGGCGAAGACTATCATGACTTGGGCGGGGAATTTGCACTCTGCCCTGAGTCGTCATGAGGCTGATCCTGAGTTGCTGGATATGGCGGCTCAGATTTCGGTGGCAGGGGAGTTTTTGGTTCACTCTTCCCTTGATGCAGATAATTGCTCTGCAGTAGTCACCTCTAATTCTATTGCAATACGCCGGGCTCTCTGGCTCCTGGAGTGGAAGGTGGATTCGCCTTCCTTACGTCTTTCTTCCGCTGGCCCTCCTTCCCAGAGTGGTCCAGAAGGTCAGGACGGAGAAGGTGGCGGTGATGTTAATAGCCCCCAATTGGCCCAGGAGGTCGTGGTATGCCGACCTATTTCAGCTCGTCGCAGACGCTCCTTGGCAGTTGCCGGTTCGACTGGACCTTCTGTGTCAGGGTCCGATTTGGCATCAAAATTCCGGGACTCTGCGTTTGATGGCGTGGCTTTGAGACCAGAATTCTGACCCGGGCAGGATTCTCGGAAGGAGTGGCACGCACTATGGCGCATGCGAGGAAGCCTGTTTCCGCAAGGACATATCATAGAACTTGGAAGACGTTTTTTGGTTGGTGTGAGTCTGAGCAGGTTTCGCCCTTGCCTTTTTCGCTCCCTGTGGTTCTGGGGCTCCTCCAATCGGGGCTGAATAAGGGACTTATCATTTGAGTTCCCTTAAAGGGCAGATTTCTGCATTATCGGTACTTTTTCAGTGCCGCTTGGCTTCAAAATCTCAGGTCCGTACCTTTTTACAGAGTGTGGCTCGTATAGTCCCACCATACAGGAGGCCTGGGATTTAAACCTTGTTCTGGAAACGCTCCAGAAGATCCCGTTTGAACCTCTCAAGGAGATTCCTTTGCGCCTTCTGTCTCAGAAGGTGATTTTTTTTTCCTGGTGGCGATCACTTCTATTCGGAGATTGTCTGAGTTGGCGGCACTTTATTGTAAGGTGCCTTTTCTTGCCACCAGGACAAGGTGGTGATGCGACCGGTACAGTCTTTCGTTCCTAAGGTGGTGTCCTCCTTTCATTTAAATGACGATATTGTTCTTCCTCTGTTTTGTCCAGCCCCTGTGCATCGCTTTGAGAAAGTTGCACACTTTGGATTCGGTTCGTCCTCTACGGATCTACGTGTCTCGGACAGCGTATTTCAGGAAATCTGACACACGGTTCGTCCTTCCGGAGGGTCACCGTAAGGGGATGGCTGCGTCAAAGGCCATGCTTGCCAGATGGATTAAACTGACCATTCATGAAGCATATTCTTTGCACAGCCTGTCAATTCCTTCAGGTTTGCGTGCTCATTCCACTCGTGCGGTGGGTGCCTCTTGGGCTGTTAGGCACCAGGCTACGGCTGAGCAGGTGTGCAAGGCGGCCACTTGGTCCAGTCTGCACACCTTTTACAAAGCACTACGAGTGCACACTCAGGCTTCAGCGGATGCAGTCTGGGTAGACGCATCCTGCAGGCAGCGGTTGCTAGCCTGTATATTGTGTGTTTCAGTTGGGATGTTCTGGTTTCCACCAGGGACTGCTTTAGGACGTCCCATCGTACGTGTGTCCCCCAATGAGGCGAAGGAGAAAAGGAGAATTTTGTGTACTCACTGTAAATTCCTTTTCTCTTAGCCTCTAATTGGGGACACCGCACCCTCCCTGGGCCTGTTGGGCCTTGAGTTTTTTCTGATCATCATAATGGGAGACCCAGACAATGGGGTTTAGGGCTCTGCCCTCCGGAGGCCACACTAGGTACTACAAGTTTGTAGACACCGCCCCCTCCGCTTATAAACCCCCACCGCAGGGAATATCCTCAGTTTTAAACTTAGTGTGCTCGGAGGATCACGCTTTGCTTGCACTTCACTGCATTCTCACAGCTTACGTGATGGCGTATGAAAGACAAGGTAAAATGGTCCAGGTCGGGACCTTTGGCAGTCTCCCTGCTCACCCATGTGGAACACGCAGGTGGAGGTACCGGAGGGCCTTGGGCCTGGACACTGCGTGTCCCCCCGGTACGCTGTCGCGCTCCTTTCCATCCCTCCCTGGGGGGCTCTGGAAGGTGGGAGATAGGAGCCTTGCACAGCTCCGCTCCGTCCGAGGCCTCCCTAAATGGTGCTTACAGACCGGACTGGAGCCAGCCCAGTCCGAGGCCTCCCTAAATGGTGCTTACAGACCGGACTGGTGCTGCACCCCCGTCCGAGGCCTCCCTAAATGGTGCTTACAGACCGGACCGGCACTGAGGCGCCCTGTGTGTCTCCGGTGTGCCTGGGGGTAGTGTCTGACACTTTGTGTTCTGGCACTCAGACCGCGCGCTACCCTCGGGTCCGCGGTTCTGGCGGTGTACCCTGTGCTGGGGTCACCCTGGCTGACCGCCCTGTGTGTCACAGGGGCTGAGGCTGTAGATTGCAGGTGTTTTGTTTTTACATGCAGTCTAAGTGTTGTACTGTCGCAATACTTCCCGCGCTGCGGGCTCCGGCGCCTACATTACTGAGGCTGCCTGGAGGATGGGAAGCAGCCCTTGTGGTGATGTCATCGATGGGCATGCGTGTGTGCTTCCCGCGTGTTTTCGGCGCCGCCCACAGCTTCTCTGCCGGCGGCCATCTTTTCCCCTCACTTCCCGGCTGGGATCTGACTGCAGCACAGCCTGCACTCCAGGGGAGACCGGAAACTCTCGCGGAGGCCACACACGCACACCGCTTCCTCCCACAGCTTTATAGCGGTCGGTAAGACACCGGGATCCCCGGTTTTTGTCTGTATAGATTGGCTTATTTGCCCCTGCTGTGGGTATGTCCTCAGCTGGAAAACGTGCTGCTAAGGCGGCCAGCACCACCACTGCCTGTGCTACGTGCAACGGGACACTGGTTGAGGGGTCCTGCAATAACTGCGGACGCCCAGAGGCCCGGACTGATACTGCTGAGACAGCAGCTCCGGTGCTGTACCCTGAGGTTCAGGTGATCCCAGGGCCATGGGAAGCACAGAACAAGATTAATGAATCTCTGTTGTCCCAGTTGTCCTCCATGTCGCAATCCCTGGAGGCACTTAATAGGAGACTGGAAAGCCCAGCTACTCCTCCCAGTTACCCCGGGTGTCTCTTTCTTCTACTGTGAGACCCCTTAAACGGACTCGTCGTGAGGATTCACCCGAGCTCCAGACTCTCTCTGAGGAGGAGCGTCCCTCTGATGGTGATGAGGATGATGGGGGTTCAATACTCGGGTCTGTGTCAGAACCACCAGACGGGGTGGAGGATCTGGTGTCCTCCATCAACGAGACTTTACGTCTCGTGACACCCCCTGAGGAGGTGAACGTACACCCGAAGGAGGTCTACCAATGGCTACGGCCGGAGGCTAGACCAAGTGGCTCCTTTATGGACCACACTAACTTTGGAAGGGTGGTTAGAGCACCCAGGTTACATCCTGGGAGGCGTTATGTCCGCAAATCTAAGGACAATCGCTTCCCCTTTCCCCAGGAGGTGCTTCAGGAGTGGTCGCAGTCCCCCAAGGTGGACGCCTCCATGACCAGGATTGCTGCACGCTCCCTTTTCTCTGCCTCTGATAGCTCCTCGTTGAAGGATGCGACAGATAGACAGGTCGAACAACTCGCCAAGTCTTCTTATGAGGCTGTGGGGTCTTCATTTGCCCCTAATTTTGCCACGGTCTGGACCCTGCAAGCGATTACCTCCTGCTTGGATGGCATCACTGACCTGGCAGGGTCCAGTTCTGAGGTCCTGGCGCTTACTGATAGGGCAAGGGCCTATGCAGATTACGCCAGGACGGCAACATTGGAAACTGCCACCCGCTCTGCTGTGGCTTCGGCCAACGCTATAGCGATCCGCAGGTTGTTGTGGCTGCGTCTTTGGGACTCAGATGCCACGTCTAAGAAGATTTTGCAAAATCTTCCGTTCTCTGGTGACAGGCTTTTTGGCACCGAGCTGGACAAGCTGATAAAGGATTCTGCTGAGTCTTAGATCCCGCAGAATAAACCTAAGCCACGGTATACCGTTAAAAGGAACCCAAAACAGTGGTCCTTTCGTTCCAGCTCACAGTCATCAGCAGCGTCTACTCGCGCGGACCGAGGGGGCAAGCCCACTACTCAGTGGCGCCCCAAGGGTCGCCAAAAGAAACCAACGGGGGCAGCAGCTGCCACCCCCAAACCCACTTCCGCATGACTCGCTCTCTCGTCCTGCCTCCCCACAGGTGGGGGGTCGCCTGTCCCTTTTTCAGGACAGTTGGCTTCTCCACGTCCAAGACAAGTGGGTCCGAGACGTTGTCTCGCGAGGTTACAGGATAGAGCTGACGTCGCAGCCGGCACACCGATTCCACCGGTCTGTCCCATCTCCAGAAAAGGCTCAGGCTTTTTACCTGGTGTTGGAGGGGCTCCGCAGGGACGGAGTAGTGGTCCCAGTGCCTTCTGGGGAGAGGTTCCGGGGTTTTTACTCCAACCTCTTTATCGTTCCAAAGAAGGACGGCTCTTTCCGCCCGGTTCTGGACCTCAAGTTGTTCAACCGTCACGTGTTGGTTCGGAAGTTCCGCATGGAATCCCTGCGCTCCGTGATCGCGGCTGTGTCACAGGGAGACTTCCTGGCGTCCATAGATATCCGAGACGCTTACCTTCACGTGCCCATTGCATCGGCTCATCAGCGCTGGTTACGATTCGCAGTGGGGGACGAACACTTCCAGTTCGTGGCACTACCCTTCGGGTTGGCCTCAGCACCGCGGGTGTTCACGAAGGTGATGGCCTCTATGATGGCTCTCCTGCATGTGCAGGGACACGCCGTCATACCTTATCTAGACGACCTGCTGGTCAGGGCGCCATCGGAACACCTTTGTCGGGAAACCTTTGTTGGAGGTGACCATGAAGTCTCTGGAACAGTTTGGGTGGCTTCTCAATGTCCAGAAATCAACCCTGGTTCCGACCCAGTCACTGACATATCTGGGCATGGACTTCCACACAGACTCAGCTCTGGTGTCGCTGCCTCGAGCCAAACAGTTGGCCATCCAATCAGGGGTGCAAGATCTCCTCCTGTCACCACAATCATCCGTACGGGTGTTGATGAAGCTGGTGGGGCGCATGGTAGCAGCGATAGAGGCGGTGCCTTTCGCACAATTTCGCCTCCGCCCTCTCCAGCTGGAAATTCTCCGCAGATGGGACAAGAGAACGTCCTCTCTGAATCGGCTGGTGGCCCTTTCCCAACCGACCAGGGATTCCCTGCAGTGGTGGCTTCAGCCACGTCACTTGTCACGGGGCCGGTCTTTCCTCAAACCGTCATGGTTAGTGGTGACCACCGACGCCAGTCTGAAGGGCTGGGGTGCGGTGTTCTTACACCACAGGGCTCAAGGACTCTGGACTCAGTCGGAGTCGACGTTGCAGATCAACGTACTGGAGATCAAGGTGGTCTATCTGGGGCTCCTGGCGTTTCAGAAGTTCCTGTCAGGACAGCCCATCCGGGTGCAGACCGACAATGCGACGGCCGTCGCGTATATAAACCATCAGGGAGGGACCAGAAGTGCTCAGGCCCTCACCGAAGTCCACCGCATTCTATCTTGGGTGGAGGACAACGACTGCCTGATCTCCGCAGTTCACATCCCAGGGGTCGAGAACTGGGAGGCCGACTACCTGAGCCGGCAGGGGATGGACGCCGGAGAGTGGTCTCTTCATCCAGACGTCTTCCGGGACATCTGCAGCAAATGGGGCACTCCGGACGTGGATCTGATGGCCTCACGGCTGAATCATCAGGTGCCGCAATACATGGCAAGATCGTGGGATCCTCAGTCTCTGGGGGCGGATGCCCTGATCCTGAGTTGGTCCAGCTTCCATCTACCATATGTGTTCCCGCCTCTGGCTCTGATTCCCAGGGTCCTGTGGAAAATCAGGACGGAATGCAGAGTAGCCATTCTAGTGGCACCAGATTGGCCCAGGAGGTCCTGGTATCCGGACCTGTGGCAACTGTCAGGCGGACACAGGTGGGCTCTTCCAGAACGCGCAGATCTTCTTGCGCAAGGCCCATTCTTCCACCTCAATTTCAGGGCCCTCAAATTGACTGCATGGCTCTTGAGGCCTGGCTGCTGACTTCCAGAGGCTTCTCTCCTACAGTGGTTGCCACTATGAATCGGGCTAGGAAGCCTGTTTCGCGGAAGATATACCACAGAACGTGGAAAATCTTTTTCACATGGTGTGCCTCTGGTGGACGGTCACCGTGGCCCTTGTCCATCCCGACGTTGTTGGCTTTCCTACAGTCGGGTTTGGAGTTGGGCTTATCCCTCAGCTCCCTGAAGGGTCAAGTATCAGCTCTTTCAGTGCTGTTTGACAGGCGCTTGGCGCTCATCCCGAAGGTCCGTCAATTTCTGCAGGGGGTGTCTCGAGTGGTCCCGCCCTACAAGCGACCTCTGGACCCTTGGGACCTTAACATGGTCCTGGCGGCACTGCAGAAACCGCCGTTTGAGCCACTGAGAGAAATTTCTCTCTCTCGTCTGTCCCAGAAGGTGGTCTTTCTGGTGGCGATTACGTCTCTGAGAAGGGTCTCAGAATTGGCTGCACTTTCGTGCAAGTCACCCTTTCTGGTGGTTCACCAAGACAAGGTGGTGTTGCGCCCGCGGCCAGAATTCTTGCCAAAGGTGGTTTCCACTTTTCATCTGAACCAGGAGATTGTTCTCCCATCATTTTGTCCCGCTCCCGTTCATCAGGTTGAGCGCGACCTCCATACTCTGGATCTCGTGAGGGCTGTACGCATTTATGTGTCCAGGACTGCCTCCTTCCGGAGTTCGGATTCATTGTTTATCCTTACGGCGGGTCGCTGTAAGGGGTCCGCGGCGTCAAAGTCAACCTTGGCCAGATGGATCAAGGCTCCCATTCAAGAGGCTTACAGGTCTTCTGGCTTGCCTCTCCCGGTGGGATTGAAGGCGCACTCGACCAGAGCTGTCGGTGCCTCCTGGGCTTTGCGACATCGCGCTTCTGCTCTACAGGTGTGTCAGGCGGCCACTTGGTCCAGCCTGCACACTTTCTCTAAGCACTATATGGTGCATGCCCATGCCTCTGCGGATGCAAGTTTGGGCAGGCGGGTCCTCCAGGCGGCGGTTGCCCACCTTTGAGGGGGACCATGTGTTATCCGTCTTTTGAGGAACTCTTCCCGCCCTGGGGTATTGCTTTAGGACATCCCCATTGTCTGGGTCTCCCATTATGATGATCAGAAAAAAGAGAATTTTGTTTACGTACCGTAAATTCTTTTTTCTTGAATCATCAATGGGAGACCCAGCACCCACCCAGTTGTTCCGTTGATGTTTTGCATTTGATCTGTTCCCTGTTGGGACAGTTTCTTACGGGTTGTTGGACCGTCTGTACACTGTTTCTTTCCCGATGTTTCGGGTGTGGTGTATTTGTCTCCTCGCAGCTTATGGACCAAACTGAGGATATTCCCTGCGGTGGGGGTTTATAAGCGGAGGGGGCGGTGTCTACAAACTTGTAGTACCTAGTGTGGCCTCCGGAGGGCAGAGCCCTAAACCCCATTGTCTGGGTCTCCCATTGATGATTCAAGAAAAAAGAATTTACGGTACGTAAACAAAATTCTCTTTTTTTCCTTGTTTGCCTTTTCGGCTTCTGTAGTTTTTACTCCTACTGCTTTAGCACAAAACTGGCTAGACTGTGCCAGACAGGGGGTTATATACTGCAGGGAAGAGCCACTGTGCTTATTTTAATTACTTGGTGTCGCCTCCTAGTGGCAGAATGCTATAACCCATCGTCCTGTGTCCCCCAATTAGAGGCTAAGAGAAAAGGAATTTACGGTGGGTACACAAAATTCTCCTTTTTAAAAAGTGCTCACTAGTTCTCAATAGTTATTAGGTCAGCCTACTGAGGGGGGCACATGTCATTATTCCTTCATTTACTAGTTAGCCAAACAGACTTTTGATTCATGTAATGGTGTATTGTCCTGCATAAGTCATGGCTTTCTTTAAAGTGCTTCCCCCCCCCCCCGTGTAGTTCCGCCTGAAGGGTCTTCTTAAAACGGACAGTAGGTTTTGGAATTGATAATCTTCAACCCGAAATGGTCTCACAAGTTCATCCTTAAAAATGTAACCGCCGGTTACACTTTAACGGTAATGTAGAGCAAGTGAATATAATCAACTTTCACATATACTTTATTAATGAAATCAGTAAAGAAAGCTTTAAAAGAAATAAACTTCCACAAGATGTCCTCAGCTGCCTTTGTATAAAGCTAATTCTCACTTCAGTCTTCAGGGGGCGTGGCCTAGTTGTGTTCACAATACAGGCAAGATACTGTCAAATTACTTCAGGCAGGCATCCTGCTAGGCTCACACAGCTCCTGTGAGATCGTATCTGACTTTTCTTCTCTGCTGAGTGTTCTGACAGAGCAGAGGCCATGTGAACAGAGATGTCCGATAAGATCTCCCAGAAGCTGTGTATTTGGCACCCCAGGGTTTGGTTGCCACAAATACACCTGGGACAGAGGGGGATCTCCACATCAGGTAAGGCTGCGCACATGACACCTTTCACTCCAGACCTGAAGGGGGAGCTCTACAAACAGTTCAGACTAGGTCCCCCTATAAATTCAGGCCTCGAGGCGGAGTCGGAGGGCAGTTCCAGGGAGGACCATGAAGATATCCTGGTGACAGAGCTGTGCGAAGCCCATACCAGTGAGCACTACTAACCTGCGTGAGGGACCCTAGAGCGAGGGTAGGAGGCAAGTAGTAGTAGCGGGGAGTGGAGCCATACCAGTTCACCCCAGAGAAACGGCACCTGAAACCAGACGCGAGTCAGTGACTGCAAGGGATCGAGCAGCCCAGCAGTAAAGATCGGAGGCCAGGGAGACTCCAGATCTCCTGGCCATAGCAGCACTTGAGGCACAGCCACTTAGCAGAGCTCGAGATCGCAGTGGATACAGCGGTGCCTGCAGCAGAGCGCTTACCACCTGCCATACAAGTGAGGCCAGCAAGAGAGGGTCAGGGCTTAGCTTCAGATAGTCTGAGACCAAAACAAACAGCGCAGCAGGGAGGCCTTGTACCTTCATGCTGGGTGTGAAGATCCTGAACTGTTACCAGACTACCCAGGCCCATACCATTATTATTATTATTATTAATTATTATTATTATTATTATTATTATTATTATTATTATTTTACCAATTACCATTATTTACCATTTACCATTATTTTTACCATACCATTGGAGACTGTACCCTGGACTATACCTGAATCATCAGTAGAAGGAATGGAAACCTCAACCCTGTGTGACTGTTATTGCAGCCCCTGATCCTGCTCCCTCTAGACTGTCCTGCAATCCCCATACACAACTGCCCCGGGGATCCCGCTCCACCTACAGGGAGCGGAACCATCTTGCTGCCCAAACATCACCCCGGAGGTCTGACCTACAGCAACGGTAACCATACTGGAACTGTAGGTGGTGTCACAAACTATTTTTAATGACTCTCTTCAGTGACCATCAGGGCCACGGGACTGGGCACAAGCCTCCGTGACATCCCCCATGAATCAACGCCTGGAACAAAGTACCCCACGGCCCTGGGGTGAGTCATGTAATTTCAGGCGGGTGTGGCAGAAGGTAATTTGACAGTGGTCTTATCTGTATTGTAAACCCAGCTAGGCTACGCCCCTTAAACTGAGGTGAGGAGAATTCACTTTACACACAGCCGACTGAGGACATCTTATAGAAGGTTTTTTAAATGCTTTCTTTTCTGATTTCATTAATGTACAGTATATGTGAAAGGTGATTATATTCACTTGCTCTACATTATTATTAAATTAAAATTTAAACGACTGTTACTCTTTAAACGAAACCTGTCATGTCATTTTTTTATTAACCCCTACCCGACATGTGGCACAGCGTATGTGCCATGAAACCCAGCGCGTTCCCGACCGGTGACACAACGTATGTGTCATCTGGGGAACGCACTCCTGCAGCTTGAGTGAGGGTCTCACTGACCTGTCACTCAAGCTGCAGGTACATGGGGACTTGAAGCACACGTCCAGGAGGGGTTGCTTTGCCCCCCCCTTCCTGCCGATTCTCCTTTTGTCCTCCGATGACATGGATCACTGTGCCAGGGCTGTCAGATCACCTCACTGCAACGTCATGTGATCTCTGAGACTTGGGTTTGCACAGTGATGCTGCACTGGCAATGATCTCCCATAGAGTGCATCGTCAGTATGTCCAGTATGTCACAAGAGACTGCAACAAGAGGACACTTAATTCCTTGCTGCAGTCTCTGGATGTAGCAGAGGCGATTGAGCGTCGTGGGACCTTCGTTGTGGACTACGTCAGATCTTTTTAAAATAAAGATGGAGTATGAATTTTGTTTGTTTTTTTTTATTTTATTTTTTTCAAATAAAAATTTTTTTCTGTGTGGTGTATTTTTTGACTATTTACTAGAGATTCCTAGTAGCCGGGGTCTAACATTGGCCCAACATTATGAATCTCGGGCTTAGTGCCAGCTGCCAATAAAAAAGCTGGCATTAACCCCTTTATTACCCAGTTTGCCACCGGCGCCAGGGCAACTGGAAGAGCCTAGGTACAGTGCCAGAAAATGGCGCTTCAATGAATGCGCCATTTTCTGGGGCGGCTGCGGGCTGCAATTCGCAGCATGGGGGGCCCAGAACGCTTGGGCCTCTCCATGCTGAGGATTCCAGCCCCCCAGCTGCCTAGTTGTACCTGGCTGGGCCAAAAATGTGGCGGAGCCCTATGTCATTTTTTTCTAGAATTAGTTCTAGAAAGAAAAAAAAAAAGGGGCTTTGCTGTATTTGTGTTTGCCAGCCAGGTACAACAAGCCAGCTGGGGGTTGGTGGCGGTCCGTAGCTGCCAAGTTGTACGTGGCTGGACCAAAAATATGGCGGAGCCCCACATCATTTATTTATTTTTTTCTTAGATCAGTTTTAGAAATAAAAAAAAGACTGCTGTATATTTGTTTGCCAACCAGGTACAACTTGGCAGCTGGGTGGCTGGAATCATCAGCGTGGAGAGACCTAAACGTTATAGGCCTCCCACGCTGCAAATTGCAACCCACTGTCACCCCAGAAAATAGCGCATTCATTAGAGGCAGCATTTTCTGGTGCTGTACCCCCATCTCGTCCAGTTGCCCTTTTTTCTGGTGGCACATGGGTTTTCCATCCGCGACATGGTGACAGCTAATTTCAATGGAAAATTAGCTCCAATTGTTAGCAGAAACCATGTCGCGTATAGACAGCCCCTCCCTGTGTGCCTGAACATTGGAGCTTCTCGACAAGTGACCCCATTTTGGAAACTAGACTCCCCAAGGAACTTATCTAGGTGCATAGAGAGCACTTTGATCCCCCAGGTGCTTCACAAATTGATCCGTAATAAGGAAAACGTGTTTTTGTTTTTTGTTTTTTGTTTGTTTTTTACACATTTTCTTATTTCATTGATGCTTATTACGGATCAATTTGTGAAGCACCTGGGGGTTCAAAGTGCTCACTATGCATCTAGATACGCTCCTTGGAGGGTCTAATTTCCAAAATGGGGTCACTTGTGGGGAGCTCCAATTTTTAGGTACACAGGGGCTCACCAAACGCGACATGGTGTCCGCTAACCATTTGAGCTGATTTGCCATTCAAATTGTTAGCGGACACCATGTCACGTTTGGAGAGCCCCTGTGTGCCTAAACATTAGAGCTCCACCACAAGTGACCACATTTTGGAAACTAGAGCCCCCAGGGAACTTATCTAGATGGGTGGTGAGCATTTTGAACCCCCAGGTGCTTAACAAATTAATCCGTAAAAATGAAAGTTTTTTTTTTTTTTTTTTTTTTTTTTTTTTTTTTCCCCCCACAAATTTTTTTTTTTAGCCTAAATTTTTTCATCTTCACATGGGGAACAGGATAAAATGGATCCTAAAAATTGTTTTGTTGGGCAACTTCTCCTGAGAACACACATACCTCATGTGGTCATAAACCACTGTTTGGGCGCACGGCAGGGGTCAGAAGGGAAGGTGCGCCATTTGACTTTTTGAATAAAAAATTGGCTCAAAGTCAAATTGCACTCCATCCCTTCAGAGCCCTGCTGTGAGCCCAAACAGTGGTTTATGACCACAT
>JARQOC010000005.1:465680618-465785436 GCA_033576535.1 Allobates femoralis | reverse complement strand
CAGGATAACAATGCAACATCATACATTTGTATTCATTTGCATTGCGCTATCGCTGTGCTACAGTCTAATGGTACCTTTACACGCCGCTACTGGATGGTGGCAACAACCGGGTACTTCACGTGCACGCACAAACGGTTGCAAACGGTAATCGCACCACCTTTACACGCCGCAACAAGGTGCGCTACAGTAGGTTACATCTATCTCTGGATACACCGCCGGGTGTCTCAAGTTACCTCCTGCAGAGCACCTTACCTCATTTACACACCGCTACAACAAGCTAATATGGGTGGACCTGGGGCAGCAGGGACAACACATAGGCGTGCCACAATTGTGGATTACGAGAATTCCATACGCTGATAGGACAAAGCAATAACATCATGATTGGGCAGCCAGCGCAGGAGGCTGACTAATACATGACGCTCGAGCAATTGTGTAGTGTGAGTGGTCAGCTCCTTAAATATGCCTCCCTATGCAGCGACTACCAATCGTAACGCAGGAGCTTCCACCAATGATCGCTGATGGGGCGCGGTAACCCGGAGGCTGTGTCACGCCCCAGCTACATACCAGGTACATAGCATGGTGTAGAAACAACCCTTCTGTTCCTTCTTTACACGCCGATACAGGTCGCTACCATCGGCTGGGTAACCACCTATTTTAGGGCAGTGCTCGGAAACAGGTGCCGCTACTGGCGGGTGGCTACAACCGTCTTCACACGCCGCTACCATGGGTTGATTTGGCGGTGCCAGATACATTTCTCTAATCTACCCGGTTGTTTCCACCATGTTGTAGCGGCGTGTAAAGGTACCATAAGGTGTAGTAGCTGTAGTAAGATTGGAAGCATGTGAACAGCAAGCTGGCAAAGAAAACAGCCAAAGACATCTCTCCTTAGGCTAGGGTCACACTTGCATATTTTACGTGCATTTTTGATTTTACATGCCCCAATAGCAAAAATGCATGCCCCAATAGCAAAAACGCAAGCCTAAAGTGCTATGCGTTTTTGGTGTGCGTTTTTGCACTTAACACTAGAAGTCCCGGGAATTTAAAGGATCCTTGGTTTTCAATGGTAAAAAGGTCAAATGACCCGTCTCTGGGACTTCTAGTGTTGAGTGAGGAGCTGCCTTGAAAAATGCATGCAAAAACACATGGTACCATTTAGTGCCATATAAAAACGTATGCGTTTCCCATAGGGCCCCATGTTAAAAAAACACATGCATTTTCAAAAACGCACCAAAAAAACACAGCTTGCAGTATTTTTTGGTGCTGATTCAAAAACGCAGGGTGTCAAAAAACACCTTAAAAAACATATGCAGAAATGTAAAAACGCATGCAGAAACGCATGCTTATTTTTAAGGCACCAAAAAAACGCATGCCAAGTGTGACCCTAGCTTTAGAAGAAGGGGATACACTTTTTACCCTGAAATGCATAGAAAAATAAAATCACATTATATTACTTCAGTGTGACTACTGGTATATAGCAGCGCAGTTTTAACCCCTTCATTTCTTCTCCTCTTTGATGACTTATCCTGTGGGGACTGCAGCAGCCATTTATTACTAAAACATTAAGAGCATTGTGACTTTATCACAACCCTCTCAGGTGAGGACCCCTTTTCCTTGTCTTATTTACATATATATTTGGGATAAGACCAGATCTGCACTTTTTAATTTCCAGTTTTTATCTAGTATCTAATTTTCCTTATTTAAAACATGACCAAGTTTAATATTGTGGATTCATTAGTTTGATTTGTTTTTTCTTTATCTAGTTTTAAGACTTGTGTAAAATTTGAGTTTTAGGTCAATTCTATGCAGAAATGTGGAAAATTCTGAAGGGTTCATATACTTTCAAGCACCATTGTACAGTAGCAACCAAGAGTTTTCTTTTGTTTTTTTTTAAGTGTGATTACTTCTGTTGGTTGTTATAATGCCATTTCCTGGTGATGAATTGAAAGTGCTTGAAGTTGTCATCATGCAAGACCTTAATTTTAACCAAAATGCTTTTGAATATAGGGATGGTCATTTAATTAAAGAAAACTGACTGCCAAAAGTCTTCCATATACTATTTATTGACTCAACATAGAGAGTAATTCATTGTTTACAATGCCATAAGTTGGAATTTTGTGATATAGCCTTCTGATTTAATTACTGCACTACACCAACATTGAAGCCACTAGGGTATTCTAGACATCCTGAGAGATCTTCCTCCATTCCATTGGCAATTATGCAAACAATTCATCTTTATTGCCACAGATATGCGCCCCAACCTGCCACCCTAACTCATCCTAAAGGTTTTCTATCGGGTTTAAATCAGGTGATTGGCTTAGTCATTACAACAGGCGAACAGTTTTTTTTGCTAACTACCGTAGTTGTTTACTAAACTATATGTGTTCTTAAGATCATTGTCTTGCTAGAACTTCCAGCCCCTGTTGCTTTGTTTTACCATGTGGCAGCATAACATTCAACAGTAAATCCTTGTACATGGTAGCATTCATATTTCCATCAATTCTATGCAGAGGGCCAATGGCAGATGCAGAAAAGCAGCCCCGAACTATGATATTGCCACCACCATGTTTCACTGTAGGTGTCTGGTATCCTACATCATTACGTTTTTCAGTTGAGTGGTATATAAAGTGCTTGTCATCGCTACCAAACGGATTGAACTTGGATTCATCCGACCACAACACTTTAGACCATTCTATCTCTTTCCTTTGGCTGTGTTCTTTGACAAACTCAAGTTGGACCCTTCTGGGTTCTTTGCAGAAATGAAAGGCTTCTTCACTGGAACTCGTGCATTCAAACCTATTGCTCTTAGCTGCCGCACCACAGTTTGGTGACTCACTTTGACCCCATATCGTTTGTTCATTTGACACTTGACACTGAGAACAGTTAAATTCCATAGTCACTCATGAGAAAATATGCAAATATGCAAACATTTGACCAGGAATTGTGAAAAACTGACACATAAAGAGATAAAACAATGTCAAACACAATTTTCATCCTTTAAAAACACTAAGGGCCTTTTCACATCTGCATTTGGGCTGCGTTTGCATTTATGTGCGTTATTACAGCTAAAATCGCATCCAAACGCATGGGTTAACTCACCCCTAGGCTGCAATGCAAAACGCATTGCAAACGCATGCAAAAACGAATGTCATTTTGCAAAGACGCTAAACGCATGCGTTTTTTGCAAACGCAGCCAAAAACGTGGGCTGCTGCGTCTAGGACTGCAATTGTAAAAACGCATGCGTTTTCCTTTTGTGCAAAATGACGTGTTTTGCATGCATTTGTAATGTGTTTTGCATTGCAGCCATTGGGTGCGTTAACGCATGCGTTTGGATACGTTTCTAGAAGTAAAAATGTATACAAACGCAGGCAAACGCAGCCCAGCCTTAGATGTGAACTGGGCCTATCATACACATGGATCAGGTATATATATAAAATAGTGATATTCCTCTGCTTTATGAATCATTATTATGCAGCTATAGTCTGTAAACATACTTGACTTTATCTAAAGCGTTAATGCGCATGCACGGATACTTCTTCACTGTTATTCCCTCAACCACAATGGCGCCCCCTTCTTCAAAGCGGCACTGCGCAATACTCTAAAACAATTAGGGCCATCCTAACACGGACATGCGCAGTAACACCATAAGAACACTGTAATAGTGTTCATAAAACACATTCTGACGGCAGGATGAGTGTTTTGTATTAATTTTTATGACAAACACATTGGATACACAGGTGCACCTTATGAAAATGGATTTATAAATTATGTGTACACACATTTTTATGGATGAACTTCTGAATATTATCATCACTATCTGAATTTGACTTATGTCTTGATCATTGTAATTAACAATTTTGTATCAAAGTGTTCATTGTTCACTATGTCACTGCTTGAGGAAAGTGTAGATACACCAAAAAGTTTTGGGCAAATAAAGTCCATGGTTTTTTGAATTTTTCTGGAGTGCTGCCTGTTATTTGGTGTGTAATAATAAAAATTACAATATTTATTCATTTATATTAATTCTATAGCGCTTTGCATACATTTGCAACATTGTCCCCATTGGAGCTCATAATCTAAACAACCTATCAGTATGTTTTTGAAAATTTGGGAGGAAACCCACGCAAACATAAGAACATACAAACTCCTTGCAGATGTTATCCTTGGTGGAATTTGAATCCAGTACCCCAGTTCTGCAAGACTGAGACCAAGCCACCGTGCCACCCATGTTTGTACAGTTAGGGCCAGAAATATTTGGACAGTGACACAATTTTGGCGAGTTGGGCTCTGCATGCCACCACATTGGATTTGAAATGAAACCTCTACAACAAAATTCAAGTGCAGATTGTAACGTTTAATTTGAAGGGTTGAACAAAAATATCTGATAGAAAATGTAGGAATTGTACACATTTCTTTACAAACACTCCACATTTTAGGAGGTCAAAAGTAATTGGACAAATAAACATAACCCAAACAAAATATTTTTATTTTCAATATTTTGTTGCGAATCCTTTGGAGGCAATCACTGCCTTAAGTCTGGAACCCATGGACATCACCAAACGCTGGGTTTCCTCCTTCTTAATGCTTTGCCAGGCCTTTACAGCCGCAGCCTTCAGGTCTTGCTTGTTTGTGGGTCTTTCCGTCTTAAGTCTGGATTTGAGCAAGTGAAATGCATGCTCAATTGGGTTAAGATCTGGTGATTGACTTGGCCATTGCAGAATGTTCCACTTTTTTGCACTCATGAACTCCTGGGTAGCTTTGGCTGTATGCTTGGGGTCATTGTCCATCTGTACTATGAAGCGCCGTCCAATCAACTTTGCAGCATTTGGCTGAATCTGGGCTGAAAGTATATCCCGGTACACTTCAGAATTCAGACTCTTGTCTGCTGTTATGTCATCAATAAACACAAGTGACCCAGTGCCATTGAAAGCCATGCATGCCCATGCCATCACGTTGCCTCCACCATGTTTTACAGAGGATGTGGTGTGCCTTGGATCATGTGCCGTTCCCTTTCTTCTCCAAACTTTTTTCTTCCCATCATTCTGGTACAGGTTGATCTTTGTCTCATCTGTCCATAGAATACTTTTCCAGAACTGAGCTGGCTTCTTGAGGTGTTTTCCAGCAAATTTAACTCTGGCCTGTCTATTTTTGGAATTGATGAATGGTTTGCATCTAGATGTGAACCCTTTGTATTTACTGTCAAGGAGTCTTCTCTTTACTGTTGACTTAGAGACAGATACACCTACTTCACTGAGAGTGTTCTGGACTTCAGTTGATGTTGTGAACGGGTTCTTCTTCACCAAATAAAGTATGCGGCGATCATCCACCACTGTTGTCATCTGTGGATGCCCAGGCCTTTTAGAGTTCCCAAGCTCACCAGTCAATTCCTTTTTTCTCAGAATGTACCCAACTGTTGATTTTGCTACTCCAAGCATGTCTTGCTATCTCTCTGATGGATTTTTTCTTTTTTTTCAGCCTCAGGATGTTCTGCTTCACCTCAATTGAGAGTTCCTTTGACCGCATGTTGTCTGGTCACAGCAACAGCTTCCAAATGCATAACCACACACCTGGAATCCACCCCTGACCTTTTAACTACTTCATTGATTACAGGTTAACGAGGGAGACGCCTTCAGAGTTAATTGCAGCCCTTAGAGTCCATTGTCCAATTACTTTTGGTCCCTTGAAAAAGAGGAAGCTATGCATTACAGAGCTATAATTCCTAAACCCTTTCTCCGATTTGGATGTGGAAACTCTCATATTGCAGCTGGGAGTGTGCACTTTCAGCCCATATTATATATATAATTGTATTTCTGAACATGTTTTTGTAAACAGCTAAAATAACAAAACTTGTGTCACTGTCCAAATATTTCTGGCCCTAACTGTATACTAAGAAATACATAGCTAGATAGAAGAAATTGATATTACCACAAATTTAATGCATTTATAATAAAAGTTTAGCTATTTTTTTTTTTTAAATGGCATGGGGTTCACTGTATTTTTGGTAAATAGCACAGGTAAAGCAGGCTGGTACGGTCTGCCACCCCCACCTGCCTTGTTTTACCTTGGCTAGCAATAAAAAATCCAGGGGATTGTTCAATTGGTAGTTACAAGACACAATATGAAAAATTGGCTTATGCCGGCTTCATACCACGGTTGGGGTGTATCAGGTTCTGTCTGGTGCTTTGCAGGAAACACCAGACAGAACCTGATAGCCCCTGAGAGAACAGAACCGGAGGGCAAATATGCCCTCGGTCCTGTTTCTGACGGGATCAGCAGATCGCAGGGTTCAGGAGCTGTCCCTGCTGAAATGACAGAATCGCGGTTAGCGCTGAGCTAGCCGTGGTTCTAAAATCTCTGCAGGGGACAGCTCCAGGTGCTGAAGTTCAGCGCGACAGGAACCTAACAATTTCTCTGTTGGGTCCAGCTCAATCCGGCACCCCATAGACTCCCATGTTAGGGGGCGCCGGATCGCACAGGATCCAGGTGGATTTGGGAGGATCCAGTTTTGCTAAACTTTTTGCCCCGGACACAAAAACTCTGCAAGCTGCATTTTTATGTCCGGGACAAAAACCGAATACAGACTGATGCTGCCGGACAAGGACAAAACCAGATGGCAGATAACTGCAATCCGCCCCTGTCCGGCACCATAGGGCTACATTGTGTCAAAATCGGGTTTGGGGCTGTTAGGTTCACACTGGATAGCCCCGGACCTGATCACACCGTGGTGTGAAACTGGCCTTAGGCTTAGCAACACTCCATTCTTTACTAGTAGTGTCCTTTATCACCCTTGAACCTTGTTTGGAGGTGGTGTGGATAAAACATGACAGTATGCAGTACTTGCAGGAATATTTCCTGACTTGCATGTTATTTCAGAGACCAAGTATTCCTCTATGGTTATCATAAAAAATAGGAATTTTGTTGGAATATGTTTAGTGCAACAACTCCATTCCTGTCCATGAGTGTTTAGTTGCTAAGTTTGTATGCTGGTAATAAAGTTAGAATAAAGAAAAAACTCCCAGAAGATCACACACAGAAAGAGCATGTGACTGCCCTCAGATTCCTGTGCCTATGTGAGAAAGGAGCTGCCTGCAGATGCTGCATAAACACACAGAAATTATATATTGCTGATCTATTAAGCTTATTATTTTGTTCCTGTTTGTTCCTGAATAAACCAATTGTTGTTGTTACACGCTTCGAGAGTATCATGAATAATCCGCTGCCAACAAATTTCTTTAGTTAAAAGCAAGATGGAATAGAATGGAACATTAACCCTTAGTGATATGCATTAGGGAAAACTAATCATTTATCTTTTTTCCATGTAGTAAAACATTTATATTGCTGTTGGAGATATACAGTATACACTTTAAAACCCCATGTCTTATCTTGGAAAGTCTGTTGAGAACTGGAAAGTAGAAGTTTTAAGACAAATGCCTCTTTTGCTGTCTCCATAATCCAAGCCTGTATAAACTATGAACTGCGTAGAGTGATTTATGAGCAAGTTTACACTGTACAAGGAGTTGAGGTTATGCAGAAAGAACCTCTAATGATTTTTTTAGCAATATAAAATAGAAATAAACGATCATAGGACACTTAATACAGGGAGGATATATGAAATGATTTGTGCCACTTTTTTTTGCTATGCATTTGTTTTGCAGAAAAACTTTCTCCTTTTATGGTTTTCATATCACTCTTGCCATTTAAAAAAAAATTGTAATACATGGAGACATGCTGCTACTTGTCAGGCCCCTTTTCCATTTCCTGTGCCAGCTATCTTGTACCTGTGCTTGTTAATCCCAGACCTGTGCCTGCTAACCACTCCTGTATCCTAGGGCCTGCCATAGCCACTACATCTACTCTACCATACCCACTGTAACAGCTGTGCCTGCAATAGCCTCTATACCTGTCATACCTGCTGTAGCAGCCATACCTGCTGTACCAGCCATGCCTGCCATATCTGTTGCACAAAACATCCAGTCTGTACCAGACTGCACCAGAGACTCTCCTGTCTGCATCCATGTCTGTGCCTTCATCCCTGACCCCTGAGGACAGCTGTCAGGGTACCGTGTCTTCCTGGAGTGGCACCTGGCAGTTACTTTCCAGCACAAGTCTAACCTCAACATCAGAGGTTTTAGTTAGGATAGTTGCTTAGTCAAGCCCCTCCAGGTGGAGCAGGTGCTGCGGGTCAGTGGGTGCACTCCCACCTACACTGCAAGTGTTACAGTTTGCTCAGGCCATGGATCCCACTGGCTCTAGTGCCACCCAGCTTGCAGGGTTACCACAGGAATTAACATGCCAATGGGAACAACAAGGCTGAATGCTGGCCTTCTTTCAGTCTGTGCTTGAAAGCCATGACTTCAGCCACTCCACCTGAACCTGCAGCATTGACTCCATCAGATTATCCTGCTTAATGTTCTGTTCCTTGCTTGGCTGCCCCTCCATGGTTCACCGGTAACCCCGAACAATACGATGGCTTCTTTAACCAGTGCTCACTGTACTTTGAACTTTTGCCCCACCTTTTCGCCTTGATCGGACCAAGGTGGTATTAATTATTTCACATCTGGATGAAGAGGTGTGGCACCCCTGCAGGGATTGCCACAGGACCCACAACACCTTCCACCCCAGGCCTGAAGGGGGAATTCTACTTGCTGCCTTAGGCAAGATCCCCTATAAAGATCCAGGTCTGAGGTAGGAGTGAGTTCAGTTAGGACAGATGGTACTAGAAGGAGCTGGTTGCTGGGACCAAGCCAGGCCCAGAACCAGGAAAGACTGATCTGAGCTGTGCAGTGCCCTAGGGAGAGGGACGGAGGCCAGTGGGAGAGTTAGGAAGAACAGAAGAAGGGAACATAGCTAGTTACCCTCAAAGTCAACCCGGACACCGGAGTCTGTACCTGTTATATTTCCATTTGTAGCAGAGAAATCCCAGACAGACCAGGAAGATTTAGTTCCCATGAGCTCAGGAGAAAGTAAATGCTCAAGCTAGATTGGTTGGAGGATCAAGGCCCTAGAGAAGACAGGGATCCGAAGAGAAGATCCGTAATTTCAGCTTTTGGAGCAGACTCCAGAGGAGAAAAGCGGCAGATCAAGCTTCAGGCAGATCACACCCCAACCATCGCATACACTGGCAGAGGAGGTCTCACAACTCTCTAAGGTGGACGTCCCAAACTGCATTGGCCACCTGGTTACCCTCCTGGACCGTACCTGCTACCCGACATCAATAAAAAGTTACCAAAACAGAGACTATTGTTTGTGTGTGCCTGATTCACTGCCGCCACCTGCAGCGCCTACACAGAACCAAAAATTACTACTCCTCTCATCCACCCCACTGCCCTGAGGTAAAGCTCAACCTGTGGGGAGCTGTACTATCACTGCTGCGTCACCATCACCTCAGCGGCCGGCTGCAGCGCTGGTAACCACATTACCAGGTACCAAAGGTGGCGTCACGTATCATTCCCCAATAATCATTCCCCATCAGCCATTGAGTGCCCAGGGCTTAGAACCAGGACCCGACCTGCCGTGATTCACACCGAAGCCACCGTCCCAGTATCCGAGTAACCCTTTCCCTGCCGGCCCGACTCAAAGGCCCTTGCCTGGATTAATCTCCTATGGGAGAAACATAACCCACTTGTCTCTAACCTGCAAGTCTTCTTTGAGGCTTTCAATGAGCCGAGTTGAGTCTCCTATGCAGCATCTTCACTTCTTAGACTTCGCCAGGGAAGTCATTCAGTAGTACAGTATGTAATCCATTTCCACACCCTGTCCTCCAAACTAGGCTGGAATAATGAGGCTGGTGGCTGCATTCTGGGAAGGTCCATCTGAAGCAATCAAGGACGATATATACCGTCTTCCCTGGACGACCTAGTATCCCTGGCTATCTGCATTGATCTCAGGTTCCAGGAGCACTTTAGAGGTGAACTGAGAGAGGAGATCATTATGCCTGGCTCCCACTTTCTAATGACCCATCATGCTACAATCCACTGTTCCTGCTGCTATCCCTGAGGGCATGGAGATGGACTGTGTGAATTGGGCAAATCTTTGCCAGTAGGATCATTGCACTGGAGGAGGGTTTTTCTAATACAGAAGCCTAAAAACACAACATCCGTGTCTGTCCTGTGAAATCTAGGGTCTGTAGTAGAGGCTACCGTAGGTGAGAGCAAGTCCTTTTCATCCCTAGCTCTGTCAGGGACCATATTCTGTGGTCTCTCCTGAATCTCTGAGTCGGCCTATCTGGATTCTGGTTCTGCCATGAACTACATGCAACAGGCCTTCGTTGATCAGAATCAGATTCCCATCCTGCGGCTTCTATCCATGGATGATATGGTTATGTGAATCTGAAAACCTTATGCCAAGACCGTCTAGTTCTTCACCAAGCAAGTAGAGCTTCCGGTGGGAATGCTGCACTCTGAGAAGATCGCTTTCTACGTGCTTCCAGGTCTCCTCACCCACTACTACTGGGCCTCCCATGACTTTAGAAGTATGAACCTTTCTTGGATTAGAGATCTCTGGACATGCTCACATGTGGTCAGTCTTGCCATAAGAGATGTCTCATTACAGTCAATCCTGTCCATCTCCCAGTGATGCCATCCAATCTTCCTGGTTTACTGTCCGCCTACTGGTCCTACACAGAGGCCGTTGACAAGAAGGAGGCTGAGACACAGCTGCCACATAGGTTGCATTATTGTATTATTGACCTACTTCTGTGTTGCTCATCTCCCCGTGGATGTTTTTACCCTCTGTCTCAGATGGAGACCCAAGCTACAGTATATCCAAATACATCAAGAAGAGCATGTTTCACTCACATCCTTAGACCTGTATGAGTGCGAGAGTGATCTGAGAGTCGCTGACAATCGCAGATCATTGCCTAACATTAGGCTGAGTGCAAAACAAGATTTTCTCGTATTGCACTCGTGTGAGTCACATGAGAGGGTGACTCCAGCCTTATGCTGCCCATGGTTCATGTAGCATGGATCAGAAACCAGCTCCTGCATTCCCAACCTTCTATGATCTACACTGAAATGTCCCCCTTTATCTTTTTCATTTTTCTTTCCCAGGCAGCCTTTGTTTTTTTCATTTTTGAAGAACCATTCCTATATGGCTATGTGTAGACCATTTTCTTGCACTGGATGCTCAATTTACTGGGCTGAACTTTGTGTGTAGCATTTATTTGACTTTTGTTTCCTTTTATGTAGATGGTTACAGAATCTTAAACAAAGAGTAAATTAAAAGCAGACTGTGCGTGAGATTTTCTACCTTTACACTATGCATTTTTCCTGACAGTTCTGAAAAATTAAATTCAAGATGATTTTCTCTGGGCAGAAATCCAAACCATGATCTTACACCTATACATTTATTAGACAGACAAATAGCCTAGTTTGTAAAAACAGAACATTTTCATTAATCCATGTGTTTTCTACTTCCACAAAACTCTTTAATCTTGTTAATCGCCCAAGGCGACTTTGCAACATTGAATAAGACTAGGGTAGAGAAACAAGACATAGCAGGAAGTACCTGCCCAAACAGTTTATCAAGTGATTGTATATACAAACCTGGAATTATATTGTACACATGGGTAGTTTTTGTTAGTTATGTTTGTTTCAATGTATGGCTGCATTCATAAAGTTCACAAGAACTAAGGTATATGTTTACTGTGCTTAGGTTATATAATAATAATATATTTATTCACTTATATAGTGCCATTAATGACACAGCCCTTTACATACATCAACATCACATCCCCAATGGTGCTCACAATCAGTATGTCTTTGGTGTGTGGAACGAAACCAAAGAAGGCCGGTTTCACCCATGCATTCTTTTCTGTCCAGCGGAGATCCAGTGGAAAACGCGTTTGACCACATCCGGTTGATTTTGTGAAACCGTATGCAATGGCACTGGCATTATCTGAGTGACACGATTACCATGGTGACACGATCAGCTGTAGACAAACAGACAGACAGATATAGATAGAGCTTACCAGACTCCTGCTCTCCCTCTGCTTGCTCCTGGGACCACCCATTAAGCTTCCTATTCACTGCTTTGAACTGCAACAGCTAATCACAGATGCTCACTCTCTGTGAGAGCATCTGTAACTGGCTGTTGCACTCAAACTGAAAAAAATACTCACCAAAAATAGCCAAGGTCCAATATGCATTGTACTTAGCAGGACGCTGCAAGTCCCACTGAGAGGCAACACAAGTGCCTGATACTGATGCGACAATCACCTGCAAACAGCCAAGCCATGGAGGAGGTGATTGGTGGTATTTATAGGCACAAGGTTACCATAAGGTATCAATCACACAGGTACCTATGATGCAGAGTGTCTGTATACAACCTATTGGTCATGCCCATACTATTAGATCAGCACTCAAACTGCCAGAAGCTGAACTAGTGTCTGCCATCATAGTGTGTAAAATAGTTAATGTAAAAACAAGGAGCATAGGGCTTTGCTGTATTTTTCATTCTCAGCACAGATAAAGCAGACAGCAGCAGGATGCCACCCTCAGCTGCCTAGTTTTACCTTGGCTGGCAATGAAAAATACAGAGGAACACTTTTTTTAATTGATTTAAATAAATAATTTAAACAAAAATGTGTGGGTTTCAACCTATTTTTAATTGCCAGCCAAGGTAAAACTAAGCAGCTGGGGCATGGTATTCTCTGCGTGGTTGGGCCCATAATTATTGTGCCCACGCTATAGAATAGCAGCCTGCAGCCAATCCAGAAATTGACGTATTCATTAGAAGCACCAATTCCTGGCTCTTTGCCTGGCTCTTCCCAATGCCCTCTGCAGTGTGGGGGGTGTATTGGCATACAGGCTGGCTCCAGAGCATGCGCAGTGTGCATTCCAAAGTTGGCCAGTACACCTGATAATCCCCCACAATGCACCAGACCAGAATGACACTCGCCTGGCAGAACGTTATACCCCGAAGGAGGAACAAGAATTTTGAATCGGGTGTGCAGTCCCAACTGAATGATCGCACCTCAGGATGAATGATCTCTCACAGCATCAGGGGGGAGAATGCAGCCATGGAGAACACCCAGTCAGACTACATATGCAGTCTAGAAGACTAATTACCATATGACCATGTAAGTATCAAATTTATTTTTAACAAACACTAGCTGTAGAGCCCGGCGTTGCCCAGGCATAGTAACTGACTGTTCTTACTTATAAGCTGAGTGCATGTCTGTGTGTGTGTATGTATGTCCACTATACGTATCAATCCTGCTCCCCCCACACCTCCCCCCAACCTGCTCCATCCACCCACACTCACCCACAAATATACCCCTCACCCCCGTCCTGAAACTTTTCCTACCCCCAAACCTGCTCCCCTGCCCCCCTCCCCAAACTTGCACCCCACCCACCTAAAAAATGCCCTTCTCGCCCCCGTTAACCCACAACCCTCTATACCCACCCCCCAAATAAATGCCCCCATTGTATCCGCACCCCCAAACCTGCCCTCCCACCCCCCAAACCCGGAGTCAAATGGGGTGTGTGCAAAATTTTGTGATTGTAGATGCAATGGTGCAAATTCCTTTACTGAAAATACATACATACATACATTAATTCGCAAACGTTTGTGATTGTAGATACAGCGGTGCGAATTCCTTTTGTGGATATAAATACATACATACATGCATACATTTCTGTAATTCTTACTGCCCTTTCTTCCATGGCTCTTGAGAAAGCAGCTCTTGCCTCCCTTTCTTCCATTTCTGAACTCATTTCTGTAATTCTTGCCTCCCTTTCTTCCAAGTTTTGCTCATTGAGGCAAAATACAGCTTTTCTCTTAGAGTATGACGACAATCATCCAGTCACATTCTTTTTCTTATGAGTCATAAGATCAAAATTATCAGGCAGTAACATGACACAGAATTTTTTAAGCTAACATTCTACATTCTATTGTGATATCACACAATGGCTATGTTCAGTTGGCGTGGCTGTATGGAGTGGGGCGTGGTTACCTGGAGTGGGTGGAGTTTGTCACACAAATGGGCGTGGCTATGCAGAGTGGGGTGGGGCTATGTGAGGCAAGTGTGGCTATGAGGAGTGGGCGTGGCCATGTGAAGTGGGTGTGACCATGTGGAGTGGGTGTGATCATGTGGAGTGGGCATGGTCATGTGGAGTTGGGTGTGGTCATGTGGACTGGGTGCGGCTTGCCACATACACATGAGGCGGTCGACAGGGTATGGGGTACTCGGTACCGGGGCTGATGGCTGCTTTGATGGGGGATCATGACTGGTCGGTCCTCGATCCCGTGACCTGGACTCTCAATGGTGGGTAACGGTGGGGGATGAATGGGATTGTTAACGTGACGCCACCTATGGTACCTGGTAACGGGTATACCAGCGCTGCAGCTGGCCGCTGAGGTGATGGTGGGTGCAGCAGAGTGTGGAACAGCTCCCCACAGGTGGAGCTTTAACTCAGGGCAGAGGGGATGGATGAGGGAAGTAGTAGTTAAGTCTTTGCAGACAAGGCGGTGAATTGCGGTGGTTAACAGGCACACAGACACACAGTGATTGTTGTTTCTGTAAATTTTACTGGTGACAAGGTAACAGGTACAGTCCAGTGTAATAACCAGGTCACCGATGCAACTTGGGACTTCCACCTTAGAATGTTATGAGGCCTCCTCTGTTTCTGTGCTTTGTGGTTTGGGATGAGTCCTGCCTGAGCCTGAAACCACCGCTTCTTCTCCCTCTCTGGGCTTTATCCTAAACTGGCAATGAGGTCCTTCTGCGGGGTCCCTGTTTCTCCTATGGCCCCTGGTCCTATGCTTGGTCAGTTTAGCGTCTCTTACTTTGTCTCTTTCAGGGATGAACTCCTCCGGAGTCTTCCGGTCATTTGCTGTAACAATAAATGCCGGCAGCCTCGGACCCCGGTGTCCGGGTGTACTAAAGGGCTGTAGTAACCGGTTCCCTTTTTTAGTTCCCTGCTTTCTCCAGTTGCCTCCGACCCTTTCCCTAGGGTGCGACACAGCAGTTAGTGGTCCCTGGTCCTGGGCCTGGATCTCTCCCAGTGACCTGCTCCTGCATCTCCTCTCTCTTCACTCTCCTCACTGGAACTAACTGTTGGGACTAACTAACTCCTCCCCTCAGGCCTGGATGTTTTAAAGGGGAACTGGCTTAACGCAGCCAGTAGCGCTCCCCTTCAGGTCTGGGGTGAAAAGGTGTTGTGTGCTGTGCGAACCAAGGTGTAATTCCCTCCTTGCACCGGTGGATCCTGTGGCAATCCCCCACAGGGGTGCCACATTCCCCCCTAGTTAAATACAGTCCTCCGGGACTGAAACATTTTTCCATAAACATAACTATTTACATTTAATTATTGAACATAGTCTTAAAATGAAAAATTTACAAAACCAGGTATAAATAAGAAAACGAGTAACCAGTCCATACAGCGCTAGTCCATCCGCTGCAGGCTGTTTAAAGGGTGTTTGAACGGGTGTTTGCCACTATCAGTCCTGTGCCTATGGTCCATTTTGAAAATAAGAAAAGGGGAAACATTCAAGAAGTCCAACAGGTAAAGTCTCTGTGGCTTAGAGGTCAACAACACAACAACAAACAATACAGGTGCTTTGACGCAGGAATCCTAGGTACTGCAGGGGCCTCTACTGGGTCATAAGCGCTGTAGGCTCCTGGCCCTGGGGTCACCTATTGGCCAAGATTTTGCTCTCCCTGCACAGCTCCTGACGCCAACTCCACTCATCCCTCTTAATGGTTTGTGTACCTGGTCAGGGTTGTTTTTATCTACTCTTCACTCTTTCTGTACATTAGCATTAATAACATATATACATTTTAAACATATTTACATTTTCCCACATTTTACTGTTTATTCTCAGGAATCTAAGTGGTGGCTGACCCAAGTTACTACGGGTTGACCTGCGTAGCACTGGTATGTCACTTGTGTCTATACCTGGTGCGGTGTATGCACTGTCTCTCAGTCTGTCAGATCTACGTGTTGCTGCAATACCGTAGTATTGGCGTAGTCTCTAGTGGACTGGCAGGTTCACCAATTGCAGGGATCTCTGGTTCCAGTACAACGGGTGCTTCTTGTACTCTTGGCACTTCTACTGCTGGTGGAAACATCAATGTGGGGATTAAGTATGTACCTTCTATTTGAGGCCAATCTGCTGGTAACTCTCCAATGATAGTCTGGACTGTTTTTGATTTCTCTTTCTTGTACTTTGGACAAGGTACATTTTCTTCTGGTTGAAGATGTTGAGGGCATTTCTTCAAATGATCTCTGTACACTGTTGCAGTTTTTCACAAAGATCTTTGCTGATTAAACAGGTTTTCTGGTTGTCAAAACTGGATGGTAACACAGTGTATGGTTCTTTTTCCCATTGATCATCTAGTCTGTGCATTCTCCTTTTTCTTTTCAAAACCAAGTCACCAGGTGTTAAGGGCATTCCTTGTGCACTTTTGTTGAAGTTGGTTTCTTGTCTTCCTCTAGATTTTTCTAGACTTCTCTCAACGCATTCCTGGATTTTCTGGTATTGTTCTTTCCTGCGAGTGTCCCAATCTGTATCTGTAGTATCTTCTTTAGGAACTACTATGCCTATCTCAAAGTCTACTGGCAATTTTCCTGGTCTTGCTCTCATGAGGTATGCAGGAGTACAATTTGTTTGAACTTACTGGGATGTTGTTGTAGATGTCAACTAGATCCGGTAACTTTTCTGGCCACTGATTTCATTCTTCTAAGGGCAGAGTTTTCAGCATTTTAATTACCACGTGATACATCTTTTCACACATTCCATTAGTTTGAGGATGGTAAGACATGGTGCGAATCTTCCTACATCCGTATAAGCGACAGAACTCTTGAAATATTTCAGCTTCAAAGGCAGGTCCTTGGTCTGTCAATACCCGGTCTGGATAACCATGGGATCTGCAGAAATAGGCTTGAAATGTTCTTGCTGCTGTCTCAGCTGTTAAGTCCTTTACAGGAGCTACCACAAGGAATCATGGAATAGTGGTCTACCATGGTAAGAGCATAGGTGTAGCCTGATTTGCTGGGTGCGAGTTTGACATGATCTAAGGCTACCAGTTCTAATGGTTATTTGGTGATGATAGGCTTGAGTGGTGCTTTCTGGCTGTTACGGTCTCTTCTTAATGAGCATGGTCCACAGTTTTTACACCATCTCTCAATGGAGGCTCTCATGCTGATCCAATAGAATCTTTCACGTAACAATATTTCCAGTTTTCTCCATCCAAAGTGTCCCGATCCATCGTTATACGTTTCCAATACCATTTGGACATCTCTCTTTGGAACCACAACTTGCCATACCATTTCATGTGTTCTTCGGTTGATATACCGTCTGCACAATTGACCTTGATAGATCAATAACCTGCTTCTTTCTTTCCACAGGTGTTGGGCTTCTAGTGGAGCATTCTTTTCAAGTTGGGATTCCGGTTGGGTTATCAACTTCTTTACAAGGCCCACTGCCGGATCACTGTCTTGAGTCTCCTTCCATCCATAGTGAGGTAACAGGTTTAATTCAACAGTCTGATAGTTATGGTAGATGTGATCTTCAGCGATTTTCCATTTTCAATTCTTATGGAAAGCTGGGAGTTCTATTTCCTCTAAGTCATCCTCTTCTTCAATTCCTCGTAGATGTACTTGAGGGTTTCTTGAGAGGGCATCAGCATTTGCATTGTTGCGGCCTGCCCGGTATTTGATAGTAAAGTCATAGTTCGACAGTCGGGCCATCCAACGTTGTTCCAATGCTCCAAGCTTCGCAGTATCCAGATGTGTCAACGGGTTATTATCCTTGTAGACGGTAAATTTCGCAGCTGCGAGATAATGCTTGAACTTCTCTGTTATAGCCCAGACCAAGGCCAAGAACTCCAACTTAAAGGAACTGTAGTTTTCTGGGTTCCTCTCGGAGGGTCGAAGTTTTCTGCAGGCGTAGGCAGTTACTTGCTCTCCACCATCTTGAATCTGGGAAAGGACTGCTCCCAGGCCTACATTACTTGCGTCGGTGTAAAGGACAAATGGTAGGTTATAATCAGGGTAAGCTAGGATTTCCTCACCGGTTAGAGCCTGCTTCATCTGTTGGAAGGAGTTTCCTTTTTCCTCTCCCCAGTCCAATGGTGACTTCGAAGATCTTCTTTTCTTAGATTGGCCTACCAGAAGATCCTGTAGGGGCGCTGCCATCTTTGTGTAGCCCTTAATGAATCTTCTGAAGTACCCAACCAAACCTAAGAACTGATGTACCTCGGTTACGGTGGTTGGTCTCTGCCAATCCTGGATTGCTGTTACCTTTTCCGGGTGTGGTGCTGCTCCATCTGCGCTGACCACGTGTCCCAAGTATTGAACTTTAGGTTTCAGCAGGTGACATTTAGATGGTTTGAGCTTCATCCCGTACTTTTCTAAAGCCTCAAATACCTTCTAGGTGTTCCAGGTGTTCTTGGTAGGTTTTGGAAAACACGATGACGTCGTCCAGGTATAAGAGTACTGTCTCGAAACTCCGGTGTCCCAGGCAACTTTCCATGATCCTTTGAAACGTTCCTGGCACATTGCATAACCCAAATGGCATGCTGTTGAATTTGCATAGTCCTATTGGCGTTGTGAATGCAGTCTTCTCTCGGTCTTCTTCTGCAACGGAGACCTGCCAATACCCACTAGTGAGATCTAACGTGGAGACATAATTAGCAGTCTTTAATGCAGCAAGAGACTCCTCTATTCGGGGTAACGGGTAAGCATCTTTGTGAGTGATCTTATTGACCTCCCTATAATCCACACACATTCTCATCGTGCCATCCTTCTTTCTTCTGACTAGGACTAAAGGGGCTGCCCAGGGACTACAGCTATCTCTTATAACCCTGGTCTCCTTCATGTCCCGCATCTCTTTGGCATGTTGGTAGTGACCTGGTGGGATAGGTCTGTGTCTCAACTTAATTGGGGAATGATCTCCTGTGGGTATGCGATGGTGTACCCCTTTAATCCTCCCAAAATCTAATGGATGCTTACTAAATATTTGCTCGAATTACTGCGCTACCCGGTAAACTCCATGCTTCTGGTGGGAAAGGGTGGCATCAGTTCCTACGTGCAACTGCTGACATCACTCCTCTAGCTGTCCTTTGTAGTTGTTATCCTCTGCCTGGTTAGACGAGGAAACAGGTCCCACTGCCTGTATGTTGTTGTCACAAACAGTGTACAACTTTGCTACAGTAGCATACCGGGGTAGCTTTGCTTCCTTTTCCCCACAATTTAATACCCGGATTGCTACTCGTCCCTTGCATACATCCACCACCCCTCTGGCTGTCAGTAGTGTAGGTATGTGCTCTGAAAATACCGGTTCTACAACTGCTTGGTATTCCTGTCCTCTGCGACCAATCACTGCTCGACACCATATCATCATTTCGCTTTTTCGTGCTAACACAATGGGAACTGGGTCTGTTACCCGTACACTGCCAATTTCTCCCCCTGACAGATTTACTTGTTGCTTGTGGATGAGGGTTCGGATCTCTCTCTGGATGACTCTTGTCTGCCCATAACTAGCAGTCTCAGCAATCTGTCGGAGTAAATCCAACACTTCTCCAAAGCAGTTTTCAATGACATTTGTACCAATTACCATGTAGGGGTATTTTTCATTAGGATTGTCTTCTACCACAAATAACCCTTGGCCTTTTAATTCCTCCCTCCCCAACTTTATTGTAGCTTCTCTGTACCCCACCTGTTTTTGTGGCTGTCCATTAGCTGCAATAATATAAAAATTGGGGATTGGGGGTTCAAGATCGTTATCAGACCAAAATAGTTTGTAAAGGATATGTGGAATCGTAGTGACCTGCAACCTGGTGTCCAGTAGGGCCGGCATTGGGATGCCTTCTAATGTAATGTTGAGGTACGGACGGCCTCCCACATACCGGTTACGCCAGTCATTTGGGCCCAGCTGCTTTACTCCTGGGAGCTGGCCCTCGGACCCAGAAATCTCGTGTTTAAAGGACATCCCCTTGCAAAGTGGCCTGGTTTGTTGCATTACAGGCAGATGGGTTGTCTTGAAGAATCCATGTAGTCCCTGGCTCTGCATTGGAATGGTGCGTCGGTCCCCTGAATGGGCAACTTGTTGGTCCCCTCCACGGGCGACATGGGTCTACGTTGGAATGGTGCGTTGGTCCCCTGCACTGTTCTTCCTCCGCATCCATGGGACATCCTCAAGGCTATCAGCTAGTTGGATTTTGCTTGGTGGTGGTGTTCCAGGCATAGTTTGCAAGAGCTTTAATACATAGTCCATGTTTTTGGTTAACTGCAGCACCTGGTTACGCATGTCATCATCTGCTACAGCTTGACTTTCTGCTTTTGCAGGTTCTGTAGAAACGGGTTTAAAGTCTATGAGAGAGGTATTAGCCTGCCAAGATTGGATTGCAGGTTCTGCAGGCACTGGATCTCTTAACACAGTTATAGAACGTTCTTTTAAGTCATTAAAGTTCACAGTTGGGTGATCCAATACCCACATATGTACCTGTTGGCAGTGGTAGTCTGACCTCAATCCCTCGGTAAACTGTTCTGCGAGCATTTTATCCTCTTCCAATACACTTGCCGGGTCTACCTATTTTAAGGACCGGAGTGCCCCTTGTAAATGGAGGGCATAGTCTCTGATGGTATCCTGCGGTCTCTGTTTACACTGGTAGAACAGCATCCTCAATTCAGACTGTGTGCGTTTTTCAAAGACAGTTTTTAGCTTATGAAACACTTTAGCAGCAGAGTCCCTTTCAGCATCACTCCAGGACTCAACCTCCAGCTCCGCTGCACCTGTTAATTGTCCCAGCACAATGGTGGCCCACTGCTTCTCTGTCGCCGTATATACATCCAGCATTGCACACATATTTTGTTTAAAGGCTGCTAACATACCGGATTTGCCTTCATATGTTGGCAACCATTTGGCACCCGGTATATACGGCAAGGTTAGAGCATTATTTGGGCCGCTCCTTCGGGGGCTGCGTTCTTGGCATCCCCTCTGTCAGGGACCTGCACGTTCTCCGAGTCACTCATGATGGGGCCCCCCTAGTTAATCGCTGCCAACCGATGAGGTAAAACAAACTCTCCCGGTCGTCGGCAGCTTTGCAGAGGGAGCGTAGCACCTCGGGTATTTCTGGAACTGGGAGCTGTCCTTCGTTGATCTCCGGCAGAGTGATGGGGCGGCTTATCTTCCCGCTCTTTTCTACCCGCGCTGTGGCGCAACTCAATTTCTGTAATGGTGACCAGTTCAGAAACAGTTAATAAAGTTCAGTTCTTGGCACACAGTACCCGGTTTTACTGGGCACGGGATCCTGTTCGTGACGCCAGTATTTGAGGCGGTCGACACGGTATGGGGTACTCCTGGACTGGGCTGATGGCGGCTTTGATGGGGGATCACGGTAGGTCGGTCCCCGGTCCCGTGCCCTGGACCCTCAATGGCGGGGAACAGTGGGGGATGAAGGGGATTGTTAATGTGACGCCACCTATGGTACCTGGTAACAGGTATACCAGCGCTGCAGCCGGCCGCTGAGGTGATGGTGGGTGCAGCAGAGTGTGGAACAGCTCCCCACAGGTGGAGCTTTACCTCAGGGCAGCGCGGATGGATGAGGGGAGTAGTAGTTAAGTCTTTGCAGACAAGGCGGTGAATTGCGGTGGTTAACAGGCACACATACACACAGTGATTGTTGTTTCTGTACCTTTTACTGGTGACAAGGTAACAGGTACAGTCCAGAGTAATAACCAGGTCCCCGATGCAACTTGGGACTTCCACCTTAGAACGTTATGAGGCCTCCTCTGTGTCTGTGCTTTGTGGTTTGGGATGAGTCCTGCCTGAGCCTGAACCCACCGCTTCTTCTCCCTCTCTGGGCTTTGTCCTAAACTGGCAATGAGGTCCTTCTGCGGTGTCCCTGTTTATCCTATGGCCCCTGGTCCTATGCTTGGTCAGTTTAGTGTCTCTTACTTTGTCTCTTTCATGGTACCTTTACACGCCGCGACGGCAGGCTGGATACATCCCGCTACAGGCTACAAATGTAGCTTGTAGCGCCAATGTAGCCCGTCGTAGCGGCGTCTGAAGACGTGACGCTACAGCCGGCAACAGATACATCTGTTTCCTAGCTCTGCTCGAAAACTGATGGCTACATCGCCGATGGTAGCGAGCTGTATCGGCGTGTAAAGAGGCAACGGAAGGGAACTCGGGACAGCCTGCGATGTAGCTGCAATGTAGCTAAGGCGTGACCCTGGCTCCGTGTTACCGCGCCCCATGTGCGATCATTGGTGGAAGCTGCTGCATGACGATTGGTAGTCGCTGCATAGGGAGGCATATTTAAAGGAGCTGACGAGTCACACTACACAATCGCTCGAGCGTGCTGTATTACTCAGCCTCCTGCGATGCCTGCCCAATCAGAATGTTATTGCTTCGTCCTATCAGCGTACGGACAGCTCGTAATCCACAATTGTGGCACGCCTATGTGCTGGCCCTGCTGCACCAGGTACGCCCATAGTAGCTGGTTATAGCGGTGTGTAAATGAGCTACAGCTGGCTACTTGAGACACCCGGCGATGTAGCTAGCTATAGATGTAGCGTGGCGTAGCGAACCTTGTGGCGGCGTGTAAAGAGGGTGCGTTGACCGTTTGTAACCGTTTGAGCGTGCTCGTGCACGTGAAGTAGCGGGATGTATCCAGCCTGCCGTCGCGGCGTGTAAAGGTACCTTCAGGGATGAACTCCTCCTGAGTCTTCCGGTCGTTTACTGTAACAGTAAATGCCGGCAGCCTAGGACCCCGGTGTCCGGGTGTACTAAAGCGCTGTAGTAACCGGTTCCCTTTCTTAGTTCCCTGCTTTCCCCACTTGCCTCCGACACTTTACCTAGGGTGCGACACAGCAGTTAGTGGTCCCTGGTCCTGGCGACCAGCTCCTCCATCTCCTCTCTCTTCACTCTCCTCACTGGAACTAACTATTGGGACTAACTAACTCCTCCCCTCAGGCCTGGATGTTTTAAAGGGGAACTGGCTTAAGGCAGCCAGTAGAGCTCCCCCTTCAGGTCTGGGGTGGAAAGGTGTTGTTTGCTGTGCGAACCAAGGTGTAATTCCCTCCTTGCACCGGTGGGTTCTGTTGCAATCCCCCGCAGGGGTGCCACCCACACATACACTCAACTTTATATATTAGATTATAGGAGAGTTTTAAGTCAGACAGTGATGGTTAGGGATTTAGTAGCAAGGTGCAGAGACAGGTAGTGATAGGTTTGGGGGTAAAAACAAACTGACAGGTTCCCTTTAAGGAAAGCAGGATGGATTAAACAGAACTTAAACAAATGCTAAAGAAGAAGATTGAAATGTTTATCAAATGGAAAGAGAGGGCCATATCTAAAATAGACTACAATGCAGTCTGCAGAATTTGCAGGCCACGCATCAGATTAGCTAATGCTGATAATGAATGAAAGCTTGCAAGAAACATCAAAAGCAGTAAAAAATTTTTTAGGGGTATGTCAAAAGTAAAAGAAAAGGCAAAGATAAAAATGCTGTAGGGTTTTTAGAGAAAGAAAATGGTAAAGTGGTAAAAATGTATGCACCGAAGTCTGAACTCTTAAATTCCTATTTTGCATCTGTTTTTTTTTCAGTAAGTAAATGTAACATCAACTGATCTTCATTGTACTATTAAAGGAATAGAAGAATCCAGGCTATCAATAAACAGATGTGAGGGAATACGTAGCTAACATGAATTAATTCAAGTCTCCAGTTCCAAATAAATTACACCCCATGGTACTGAAGGAGATAGCAGAGGAAATATTTGAACCACTCTCCTTAAAGGGACTCTGTCAGGTCATTTTTCAGTATAATATTAATATTACCCTTGAATAGTGCCTAGGCAGACCTTTTAAAAACATGTAAAATCATTATTGTACACTTTCTAGTTTCCATGCTATAAACATTTTCACACCCTGCAAGCAGATCCTGCATTAGTCCTCTCCATTATATGCACAGCCGAATAGTCCAGAGGCAGTATAGGTGTTATTTAAATATCCACACCCACCTAAGCTGGTGTTTTGTCTTTCCCCTCTGTGAACTGTGCTTGATGGGGGAGGCTTGTTGTGCTGCACTGTGCTATCTGTAAGTTTTCTATTATATGAAGGTTAGTTTTCCTGCAGACATATAGTGTGTGTATCCGCTGAGCAAATGATCAAATGTTCTTATAATCACATAGAAATATCTCAGACTGCACACACTGCACACATGCATCAGATACACACAATGAAGATCTCTAACAGCATACACACCTTGTCCCCCCTCCTTTATGCTCAGCAATGAGTCACACACATACAGATCTGAGGAGGGCAGGGCTGTGTAGTAATGCATGAATATTCATTCCTTGGGTAATTGATCGCCGAGAGTTCATTGTGATTGACAGATGGCATTAATCTTTTATTTTGAAGTTTACAGAGGATAGGAGGGAAGTTTAAATAATAGAAATACATGAATAGAGAGAGCTTAGAGAATGGAATTAGAAAATGGTATTAGTTATATATGGAATTGTGACCTGACAGATTCCATGTAATCTTTGAAAATTCTTGGAGAACAGGGAAAGTCCCAGAGGCCTGGAGAGGAGCAATTGTTGTCCATATCTTTAAAAAAGGAGAAGGTGGACCCAAGGCACTATAGACCTGGGTGTCTGACTTTTATACCAGGAAAGATCTTTGACCAAATTATTAAACAACATGTGTACAAGGACCTAGATGAGAATGAAGTGATTAACCAAAGCCAGCATGGGTTTGTATTTAATAAGTCATGTCAGTGTAATGACCAGAGGTCCTATTAAGATCCAGTGAGTCACAGACTGAGACAGAGGCAGAAATAAACAACAGTATTTTTACTGATAATGGGGATCAAAGTATGGTTCAGTATGGAATGTAAAAATCTCAAAATCAACTTAAAATATTACCAATAACAGTTTCACACACTCAGCGTTAGCCGACATCAATGCACCGATCTCAGAGTTCCCAGGGTATGTAAATCACACTCAGAACCAGGAGCAAATTTACCTACACGTTAGACTTATCAAGGATTTAACTTAACTAAAGGCTATGTACATCAACTGTGGGCGGTCTGATGGGACCTCTGAGATGGCACACTGAGTATAACTTATCACAGCTAATAACAATACAATACACTATATCAATGCTGGCTATACACTTAGCACAGGGATACCCGGGCATCTCAAAACTATGGTACCATCAACCTCAAATGTAGCTTTACACCGGTGTATATTCCACGTGGGCTGCAGCAAGTCCAAAAAAAGAAAAAGAAAAGAAAAACCTTTGGGGCCAAAAAAAAACTGTATTGTAAAAAAAACAGCAAAATTTGGCAGCTTACCAGCCAATGCCAGATTCACATGTCCAGTACTTTAGTTCTGTAAGCTTGGGGTGCAATCTGTGGAGCACTCTTTTCCAGGGCTTGTCAGGACCTTGTCAGGATCCTCCCAATGTGGATGGCACCAGACGCCGGCTCTCCTTTCGCAGTCACTCACGGCCTTCCTGGACGCCAATCACTCGCTCCATCAGGGGGAACATCTCCTCAGCCTCCTTGTCAGGATCCTCCCAATGTGGATGACACCGGACGCCGGCTCTCCTTTCGCAGTCACTCACGGCCTTCCTGGACGCCAATCACTCGCTCCATCAGGGGGAACATCTCCTCAGCCTCTCCTCAGATGCTGGACACTTGCTCAGTTCAAGATAAAGTCTTTAGTCCACACAACAGGGCTTGCAAACAACTTTAAAGGCCCATATAGCTTGCACTGGCTCTGCTGTAATCCTTACACTAGTAATGGCCACTGCAGAGAGAGATCAACAACAACAGGAGCAACTGACAGAGCCGTCACCAAGGCAACCAGAGACCGTGCTTTCACTTTCCTAGACACAGAGCAGTCACCATGGCAACCAGAGACTGTGCTTTTCACTTTCCTGGGCCACTACAAAATGGCAGTCTGCTTGGTTTTAGCAGCTTATTAGTTTACTCTCTTACATCAGACTAACTTAATCTCTTTCTATGACAGAATCAGTGACTGGGTGGATCAGGGAAATGCAGTAGATAAAGTATATCTTGACATCAGCAAACCATTTGACAATGTATGCCATGCCACCCTTCTTGAAAAAAAGAACAAGAAAGGAATGGGCAAGGCAACTGTTATGTGAATTCATAACTGGCTTAGTATCAGACCCAAACAGTGGTCATATATGGGTTCTGTGTTGTTCAATATTTTTATCAATGTTTTGGATGAAGGAATTGAGGGTAAACTGATTAAATTTGCTGATGACACAAAGCTGGGAGGGATAGCTAATACTAGAGAAGAAAGAGTACACACAAGACCTTAGTCTGTAGGTCTAGAGGGGATAAAAAAAGCAGAAGACGCAGACCTAAATGTAGAGGATGAGCGCTCCCAGATTCGGAACCAATCAATTGAACTTCAATTTATTTCCTCTTTTGGGCAGCCATCAATTTCCTATGGTTAACTTGTATCAATTGATTGGTTCCGAATGTGGGAGTGCTCATCTGCCCGGCTAGTACACTTCTGAAGAGAAGAGAGAGCGGATTCAAAGAGCTATAAACAAACTAGAACATTGGGCAGAAACGAACAATGATTTAGAAACAGTTAGAAATGCAAAGTCCTACAATTGGGCAAGAAAAATGAAAAAGGCATATAAAAATGGGGGGAATATGGCTAAGAAATAGCACGTGTAAAAAAGACTTGGATATACTAATAGATAACAGACCGAACATGAGTCAACAGTGTGATGCAGCAGCAAAAAAAGTAAACACAATTCTGGGATGTATTAACGGAAGCATACAGTCTACATTAGGTGAAGTCATTATCGCCCTTTATTCTTCTTTTGGTCAGAACTCATCTGGAGTACTATGTCTAGTTCTGGGCACCACATTTTAAAAAAAGACATCAGCAAACTGGAGCAAGTTCAGGGAAGAGTGACCAGAATGGTGACAGGTCTGCAAACCTTAACATATGAGGAAAATATCTCAAGAACAGTCATAGTATAGAAGGATCAGCTTTAGTCTTATTTGCACAAGAAAAGACTAGAAGTAATGGGACAAAACGGAATGGGAGGAGACACAGATTAGAATTTAAATAAACTTTTTGACAATGTGGGTGATGAATGAGTGGAACAGGCTGCCATGAGAGGTCTTCAGAGGCTGGACAGACATCAACTATCTGGGATGATTTAGTGAATCTTGCTTTGATCCATGTGTGGTGAAATTGCAAAAAAAGTGAAATTCCACAATAGTTTTTGGGGCTTATAATTTACCATGTTCACTATATGGTACAACTGACATGTCAGTGCCTCAGGTCAGTACGAGATGTAGATACCAAACATGTATACTTTTGCTTTTATTTAAGTGGTCAAAAAGATTCAGAGTTTGTTTAAAAAAAAAAAAAAGAATTGCGCTTTTGTCGTTATTTTTTGAGTGTTCTCATTTTTCAGGATCTGGGGCAGTGTGAAGGCTTTTTCTTTTTGAGACTTCAGCTGACGTTTTTTAATTATACCATTTTATGGTGGATGCAATGTTTTCTGATCCCCTATTATTGCATATACAATGTTGCAGCAACCCAAAAATTTAAATTTTGGTGTTTTTACTTTTTTCCATTACGCAGTTTACTCAGATAAATTTAAGTCATTCTTTGATAGATTGGGTATTTCTGACTTTGATGATACCAAGTATGTGTATCTTTTCTCAATACTCTTACTTTCAATTGGGCAAAAGGTGTTGATTAGAATTTTTAAGTTTATTTTTAATTTTTCGTATTTTTTTCACTTTTTCTTTATTTTACTTGGTTCCTTACGTCTCATCAACACTGCAGTGTCTGATTGTTTCTGCAGTACAGAGTCACACTGATGCACAGTTCTGCACAACAGAAATAATCATCTGTGAATGCCAGGGCTCAGCCAGCATTAACAGGAAGTGAGTAATTACAGCGGCTATCATCTGACCCCCTCACTGTCATGGCAACACATCGTTGCCGAGTGGTTGGGTCACTGGGTCGCCGATGGCGGTGAATAATAGCACAATTCTCGCTGCCGTGCATTAGATCACACTGTCAGAGTTTGACAGCACAATCGAACAGATTATCAAATGTGGGTTGATCAGAGATCTCCAATCTACTTGCACCTGTTAGTAGCACGTCAGCAGATCATGCGAGCTCGGCATGTGAGCTCTTATTAAAAGGAAAGAGGCGATCAATGACATATCTATACATCATTGATCGTGAAGGGGGTTAATAGCCTTTTTAAGCAAGTATACCCCATTTCTTAGATCAATCAGTGTACATATACAGCATTCATTTTAGGACATGGTCATTTCTCAAAGTCAAACCTCAGAAATACTGTGTGATACCTATGAAGTGACAATGAGAATGCTCATATCTCAGTCTGACAACGGACAACTGAAAACTGATAACTGATGTCTGATAACTGACAACTGATGTCTGATAACTGACAACTGATAACTGATGTCTGATAACTGATAACTGACAACTGATAAATTACAACTGACAACTGAAAAATGACAAACGACAACTAATAACTGATGTCTGATAACTGACAACTGAGCACTGACAACTGATAACTGATATCTAATAACTGATAGCTTCCGGGGCAATCCAGTGCTCCCTTAACATTGGAGCCTATGGGGCCGGATTGCCCCGATCCGGGTGGATCCGGGAGTATTCGGGAACCGAACACCTGTGGCTGCACACCACGGTTATAATTCAGGACCGCGGCTAGCTTTCTGCGAGCCGCGGTCCTGAATCAGCAGCGGCAGCTGTGGCAGGCTGCACAACGGACCGGGGGCATATTAGCCCTCCGGTTCTGTGTGCTGATCCGGTTCGGGGCTGTCAGGTTCACCCCTGACAGCCCCGGACTGGACCTGACCGCAGTGTGAAGCCACCCTAAGCTGTTTATTTTGCTGTTCCACATATTTCAAATTATTTCAAATTTTTTTTGCAAAACCCTTTTGAAAGAGTTGTCCAAGATTTAAGACCTTGACTGCTTCATTCCCAAAATAGCGCAAAACCTGTCTGGGCTGAGTTTTGAATTGCAGCTTAACCACATTTTTTTCAATTATCCTCTTTTTGCAAGACAAAAGTCACGTGTTTCTAAGGCTGTGCGCACATCTAATGTATACAATTGGACTTACAAGTTAAATGAATGCTTAAGACAGCTGCTACACTTGGACATCCATCTTTATGGGAATCCATTGCAATGAAGAGCATTTTATACATGTAGGTTTTTACTTGATATTATTTGTAGGCAGATGGAGCTCGATGAGCTGATGGAGGAGCAGGGGACAAATACCGTGGGTAAGTTTCCTGACTATTTGGCACCCAGGTCCACCAAGTTTCCCCCTTTGTCCACTTGTCCGGCGGTGGAGATCTTTACTGATCTGGTTATCAGAGATTTCAGACGGATCTCCCCCGGTAAACAGCACGACAATCTAACCAAAAACCAAAGACGAGCATTGATGGAATTGGCGAATCTTGATGATCTCGTTGTTAAACCCGCGGACAAAGGGGGAAACGTGGTTTTGTGGCCTAAGACTCTATATGAAAAAGAGGCCAATAGACAACTACGCAATAAGGAGACTTACCATAGATTGTCCGCCTCACCTCTAAAAGCTTTCTCTGGTGAACTCGATTCCATCTTATACGATGCGTTCACACAGGGAATAATCCCTAAAAAAATGTATGAAGGATTAATGGTAAAGGAGGCTAGGATCCCCACTTTGTATTTTATCCCTAAAATCCACAAAAATCTAATGGAACCCCAGGACGTCCTATAGTCTCTGGCCTGGGCGGACTGTGTGACCCTGTCTGCAAGTTCATAGATTACTACCTGAAACCTTTGGTACATTTGTTACCATCGTATGTTCAAGATACAACAGATGTGTTGAAAAGGATTGATGGGATTGTAATGGAGCCCGGCATGCTGCTGGTGACAGCGGATGTTGAGGCTTTATACACCTCAATCGATCACAACCAGGGGTTAGGAGCGGCCCGTTTCTTTCTGGGAATGAGCAACTGGGACGGCCGGATTGTTGAGCTGGTCCTGGAACTCCTTGAGTTCGTCCTCACTCACAACTTCTTTGTATTTAGGGACATCTTCTATGTACAGAAGAGAGGCACAGCGATGGGTGCGGCCTGCGCTCCGTCCTACGCAAATCTCTTTCTCGGATACTGGGAGAGGGAGTTGTTTGGTGGGGGCGGGGCGCTGGCCGTATCCCAGGTGCAAATTTGGTTAAGGTACATAGATGATGTCCTCTTTATCTGGCAGGGTGGTGAGGCCGAGCTCGGGGACTTCATGGACCAGCTCAATCAAAATGATTTGAATTTGAGATTGACGTATGTATGTAGCGCGGATTCAGTGGACTTCCTGGACATCAAAATACGGCGAGATCACGTTGGTCTGTTACAGACAGAGGTGTTCAGGAAGCCCACTTCAATTAATTCGCTGCTCCATGCATCGTCGGGTCATCATCATTCAACTATAAAAGCCGTTCCGGTTGGTCAGTTCTTGAGAGTAAGAAGGATTTGCTCATCCAATGTGGACTTTGAACGGCAGGCAGGGGAACTTAGGTCACGATTCCGGGCCAGGGGCTATAGCAATCGTTCCATAAAAAGGGCCTATCATAGAGCGAAATATATGTCACGTGATAAACTGCTCCAACCCTCCCCGAGAACGAATAAGGACGCAGGGATTAGGTTCATCTCCACCTTTAATGAGAAATGGGGGGAGATGAGGGAAATCCTGTGTAGGCATTGGGACATCTTACAAAACGACCCAGTATTGGAAAAACATGTGCTGCATTATCCACAGATGACTTGTAGAAGAAGCCGAAACCTTAAAGACATCCTGGTAGAGAGTCACTATATCCCAGAGGCATTGACACCATTTGGGAGGCGGCCAAAAATTCAAGGCTGTTTCTCATGTGGTGATTGTGTTTCGTGCAAAAATACATTGCGATGTAGTGATTTTGAATCCACAGATGGTAAATTACGATTCCCAATTCGTAGCTACATCTCATGTACAACTAGTCAAGTCATCTATTATGCCACATGTGGATGTCCCAAGGTCTACATAGGCCTTACCTCTAGACAGATGAAGGTGCGAATACGCGAACATGTTCGCGATATTATCGCAGCCAAAGAGGTTGAAGAGGTAACAACCTTAAAAACCATCCCGCGCCATTTTAAGGAACATCATAATTCAAATCCAAAGACCTTTATGGTCAGAGGAATTGAACATGTTAGTTTAGGGTCCAGGGAGGTGATATAATGAAGAAATTGCAGCAGCGGGAATGCCATTGGATTACGGTCCTAGGCACGTTGGCACCTATAGGGCTCAATGAAGTGAATAGTTTTGCCTCATATCTGGGTTAATCCAGTGCGTTTGTGTATAATGTCTTTATTTGACCTTGAAATGTATGATGTTGCTGACTCGTGTGTGCTGATTTTAATCTCATATATTTTTTAATTTCACTTCTTTTCACCCTTTTCGGATAGAACTGGCTGCGGTGTCTCCCCAAAAAAAAACCCTTTGATGTGACAACTGCCTGATTAAGACATGCAAGATCTCAAAAGAACTGTGCTGACATATTAGTCTACAACTATCCCCTGCTCATCTGTAAAAGTGGAACTTTTTCTGTGATGGATATAGGACTGAATCTGAGCATCGGGGGGCATGAGATATATAGAACCTGTTTATGTATGATGTTATTATCTATTTGGTGATTGTAAGATCTTAAGTCTATATAATGGGGACTCATACACTGTAATACTGAGTGTAAATATACAATATGCCCCATATGGTGAGCACATTGATTATGTCCTTTTCTTGATGTATAGAAGTGTTATCTTTGAAGAGTGATATAGGTAGCGATTTAGGGTAGACACAAAAACAACTGCTATTGCATTGTCAGCCAGTATTTCACCTTCTCCCGGTCAGGAGCGAGGTGCGCACGGCCCATCCGGTCGCCGGCTCCTATCCCGCCCACTCCCGTCACCATGGCTGCAGTTTAAACAACTAGCGCGCAGCCATGACGGGGCTGGGAAGAGGATGAGAGCCATAGCGGCGGTATGCGCATGCGCCGCATATAGCTCCGGGATTGGCAGAAGATAATCAGGTGCAGAGTCACATGGCATAAAAGGGGAAAGGAAATATACCGTAGCCACGCCCCCTGACGAAGCTTACCAGCGAAACGGCGTAGGGGCCGGCACACGCACGGAGGGACCCTCCAGCAAGCACTTGGTATGACTGCAGGTTGACACACGAGCCTAGGCTCTAGGTTATTGAACAGAGACTGGCGACCTATGTAGTTATTGCAGTAAGGGGGTATTGTCTAAGCTGGTAGCATAAGGCAATGTGTTGTGCAGGAATAGGTGGTTAGAGTGGAAGAGGTGCTCCATCTTAGGCTGTGCTAACAATGATATGTATAAGACCCTAATAAGTGGCCACCTGAGATTTGGATGCAAAACCTATAGACCGAGCAAAACCTGCCATCTAAGCAACATATATACTATGTATGATAACATGCATGACATTAAGTTGTAAAAACCCTTTTGAAACTGTATATGTATACATCTCTGTAAAACCTGTATAACCATCTGTCAACCGAGTTCCAAAGTGCTGTGGAAGCAACTCCTTGTGTGTTATCGTTTGTCTCATCACTGTGCACTTTACTTTTACCTTGAAACATTACTTGTCAATATTTTTCTAACTATGTGGATTGTTCTTAATAAATAGAATCCCTTTTTGCTAAAGCAACTTTTTCCTCTTGTTTGTTTGAAGTTAATAGTTGTAGCAAGGAAACATATAATCCAGACCTAGAGTACTGGTTTTTCTAATAGATAAATGTGTACTCCACTGTTCCAAACAATAGTATCCACTTAAAAAAAAATACTTATTAAATGTATGTTCTTTAGAACAATAGATACCAATGGAGTGAATATCTGATGCCATGTGGAAACTATTTTGCTCAATGCATACGTGTAAGCATATACGCTAAACATACACCTAAATAATGATGTGAAAATAATCTAATTCTGCATAGCCCCTTTAACTTCCATTGATTTTACTATTTATGTATGTAAATGTTTTGTAAGTATACAATATGAAGAATCCTTGTTCATCTAAATAGTTTTAGTGCCTTGAATTAACTGAAGATATATAGAGGACATGTATTTAAGACATCTTCATTAAAACATGATTAAATAGTGTTAGGCAATCATATAACTCACCTTTGATTAATTCAGTAATACTAATAGTGATACCCTATCATAAATTTTAGGCTGGCTTCACATCACAATTTTGGGCTGTCCGTAGAGATCCTTGTTTTTACAGGATCCCCCGGACAGCCTCGAATCCACACGGATGCCTGCAATCGGATGGCAAATAGCCATCCATATCGGTGTCTATGCAGAATCCGTGTGGATCCTGTGGTCCCTGTCTCTCCCTGCATCTTCCGTGTCTCTCCCTCCACTATCTCCTCTCCCACTGCTCGTCTATCCTGTCCCCTGTCCTGTGCACTATCCTGTCCCCTCCTCTTTCCTCTGGTATGCTTTTATTTTTTTTAAATCTCCTCCCGGAGGATACTTCACCTTTCCGGCAGCTCGGGTGATGCGACCGACTGTACTGGGTGATGGACCTCTTGTGACGTTACCGAGCTGATCAGCTGACGTGTCACGAGAGGTCCTGCACCCAGATGGAGACTGTCGCATCACCGGAGCCGCTGGTAAGGTGAAGTATCCTCTTGGTGGAGAGTTTTATTGTTTTTAACATACCTGAGCAAAGAGGTGGGTGCATGATAGGGCACAGGACAGGGGACAGGATAGGGGACAGGATAAACGAGCAGGGGGAGAGGAGATAGAGGAGGGACAGACAGGGAAGATGCAGGGAAGATGCAGGGAGAGAGGGTTATGTACTGAGCACTGCTACTGGGCATACTCAGTACATAACCACGGAGCTGACATCGGATCCGATTTAGACACGGATCCGATGTCCATAGGCTCCCATTGTATCTTCCTATGGAACATCACGGATCCGTGGTGTCCAATTTTAGTCACGGACACCAAAATCGCAGCAGGCTGCGATTTTAGCTCCGTGACTAAATCGGAAAGCTACAGATTGTGCTTAAATCGGATGGCAATAGAGACACATCCGAGCACATCTGAGCCCCATAGGGATACATGGGTGGCAAAATCACATCCGATTTGACACGGATACACTCGGATGCCCAAAAATCGTGTTGTGAAGGCAGCCTAAGTGTTACCTAACTCATCAGCACTAAGTGGTAATGAATGAAGTTGACTAAAGGCCCCATTATACGCTGCGACGTTCCAGCGATCCGACCAATGAACCGATGTGGCCGGGATCGCTGGGACATCGTTTTGTGATCGCTGGTGAGCTGTCACACAGGCAGACTCACCAGCAATCAGCCAGTCTGCGCCCAACACCCGATGGTCATTAGGATCATTCAGGGTGCCGGGCGCAGAATGGGGATCATTGGTCGTAGACCCAGTCACACACAACGATGCACGCGTGAGAGTGCCAGACCAACGATGGAAAAATGGTCCTGGCCATTCATCAACGATCAATGACCAACTAACTTATCGTTGGTCGTTGCTACGTATCACACGTAACAGTGTCATTTCAACGTTGCTGCAACGTCACAAAACCAGTGACATTGCAATGATATCGTTAATGATGTCATAGCGTGTAACGGGGCCTTAAGGCTAGGTCACAATTGAGTAGTGCCATCTGCTAAAAGGATGCGTTTTTCTCCCTGGCATTCACATGACATGTGTGTACATTTTCGACTCATGCATTAACGCATGTGTTAACGCATGGCACATGTATGTACCATGCGTTAACGGATGCATTTGCCATAAACTCCAATGTTAAATTAACGTATCTGTTTCCCAAAACGGCCCAAAAAACACTGCAGACCACATTATGATGTGCGCTACAAAAAATAAATAGTGCCGAACGCATAGCAATTTGGCCATGCGCTTTTTGTATTGGAGTCTACGGGTGCGTTAACGCATCCCTTTGCAGAAATTTAAAGATGAAAAAAACACATCCTTTTAACGGATGCTTGGCACTAGTGTGATCCTAGCCTTAGATCAACATATATGAGGCTGTAGAGTTCAAGTCAGAAGACAAGTTGTAATACTCTCAAAATGGCAAATGGCTGCTTCTTACTGTATATGCCAAGGAACATGTGACTTAGGCAGCCAATGAGACAAGTCGTTGTGTCTGCAAGTTGTGTATGGTTTATGCGCCGTGATTGAATGCCGGCCTGGAACAGCCACACAGTAAAATGTCGGGAAAAAAATAAAACGGAGTCTGACGCGCCACTCGCCTATCCCCATCCCCTCTCCTCATCAAACGGGTCCTGCCCACTATTCTAGACAGTCTTAATATAGTAGAGAAGCACTAGTACAAAAACACTAATGCTGAGTTCACTGAGCTTTTAGCAAAGAACACAGGTTCCAAATAACGAACCGAATCTCCAATGTTCGTGCCAAATTTGATATTGGCGAACCTTGTTTGGAAAAATTTGCTCATCTCTACTTACTACCATCATTTAACAGCACTAAAGTTTGGGTCCCCATAGACTTATATCGGCTTCAGGGTTCTGGCTCAAATTCGGTTCAAGTCAGGTTCCGAACTGAACTTTTTTTTTAAGATCAGCCAGATTCAGCAAACCCAAACATCTGCAGATTTGCCCATGTCAACACAGCACCCTTTTCCACACATCTTATCCATGTAAGGTTTTAATTGGGAGCTTTGCCAGTTTTGCTTTTATTTCCCGTACTGATGAGGCTTGACTTAGCACAGGGAGAGGTAGGACATTAGTGGTAGGGACCATCCATATTTATGTACACCTTGACGTGGTTGAATGGCTTTTGTGCTTTTTGAGCAAAAAACACTAATTTTGGAACTTACTGGTAGGTTTTTAACATTTTAAAGTTTGTGCATTTATTAATTGCAGTGTGCTGATACATAGTGTATGTACATGTTTATTGAGGCCCCTTTCACATCTCTGCGTTTGCTGCGTTTTGCTGCGTTTTGCTTCATTTGCGTTTTTTCCGCGTTTTTACCGCAAAAAACGCATGAAAACGCATGCGTTTTTGTCACCATTGATTTTAATGGGAACGCATGAAAAACACATGCAAAAACGCATGTCAAAACGCATGTGCGTTTGGTAAAATGCAAAACGCATGCGTTTTTGCAAACGCAGCTCAAAACGTGGCAAACAACGTTTTGGGCTGCGTTTGCAAAAACGCATGCGTTTTGCGGTTTTGCAAACGCACATGCGTTTTGACATGCGTTTTTGCATGCGTTTGTCATGCGTTCCCATTAAAATCAATGGGGACAAAAACGCATGCGTTTTCATGCGTTTTTTGTGGTAAAAACGCGGAAAAAAACGCAAATGAAGCAAAACGCAGCAAAACGCAGCAAACGCAGAGATGTGAAAGGGGCCTTAGTTGTGGTCTTACTTTTCATTCAATATTATTTTCTACAAAATGAACAAGCAAAATGTATGATTTAATAATAGCAAAGAACTTATTCCAACAGTACTAACAGATTTACTCTCCAGACCTAAACCCTCCAAAATTAAATGGTATGTGAGATACAGACTGTTTCAATTAGAGCATGGCTGACATTTTCATTTTTTAACTCTAACCCCAGTATAGGTATAGTAGGTCTGTTAGTGTAGGCTCTCATCTGAAGAAGTCACTTTGTTGTTGACAAATCTCACACTATTTCATCAAAATATGCTCCACAAGTCTCATCTTTAGGGTAAAGCCACACCGGTGTCAAACCCACATGAGTGCAATGCGAGAAAATCACACATTGCACTCGCAACAATGTTAAACAATCAGTCAGGTCATACTGGTTACTTTTTCCTCTGTTGGACTTGGACTGGGTGCAAAATTGCAGCACACTGCAATTGCATTGCATGCATATATCGCAGGACACTTGCCATTGTAAAGTCTATGGTGTGATAATTGTATTGCACTCGCATTACTGTCATGCATCAAAATTGCTCAGATTATGCATATGCTAGTGTGCTTCTACCCTTATAAGTTTTATCTATATAGCCAAAATATAATTAAAAATCCATGTAAATTTTAGATTTGTATATCTCTTAGGCCGGCTTCAGACTGCGTCTGAGATCCGATCCGTGCCTGTCCGCTTGAGGCAGACAGCCACGGACCGGATCAGCACACAGGACTGGGGGGCTATTATGCCCTCCGATCCTGTGTGCAGCCGCACGCAGCCTCAGCCGCTGACAGGTCAGGACCGCGGCACCCGCGGTCCTGACTTATCAGCATCGGGAACTGCGTGCGCTGCACACCAGACCGGAGGGCATAATAGCCCCCCAGTCCTATATGCTGATCCGGTCCGCGGCTGTCTGCCTCAAGCGGACAGGCACGGATCGGATCTCAGACGCAGTCTGAAGCCGGCCTTAGTGCTCACAGAGTACTGCTGCCTGGGTTTGTGTGCTAATAATAGTGCAACACAACCCCTGATTGCAGAATACAAGTACTTAATAAAAAAAAATCATGACAGGTACTCTATAGAATTTGATAATTAACTTTGCTAATTTCATCACAGAAGAAACCAAAACCGTTGCAGATTTGGTTCTATGAATCTTAGGGTATTCACAAAGACTGAGAAAGTAAAACTGGTAAATGTCACAAAGCTCTAAAGAAACATTTTAGACATTACACAGCAGTTATTTCTAATTTAGTGTATCTGAAAGTCTGCTTTGTACTGTTCATAGGAGTCACAAGATTACATTATTCCATCTAATTAACTGAATAATATAAATTTATAAAGTAAAATGAGCTCCTCGTGATTATCATCATTAAAGTAAATTGCTCACAAATGACGAGGCGATTTATCTCTAGAGAGGAGACAACCTTGGCTTTGTGGAGTACATAGGTTGAGCTCAATTGAATCAATAGCTGTTCTGCGGAACAAAAATAAAGAAGTGATTTTGATTTTTTTCAGGAAGTGAGATCATTCATGTGAAGCCTCAATTCTGTCCATGTATTTAGCTGTGGAGAAGATGGATCTCATAACCGGCCAGATGGAAGATCTTCACTCGGTTGAGAAAAATCAGTTTAAAAGTAAATAAGTGCCGCCAATAGACAGATCTGTTTTACTCAGTGGCAAATATAAAATTGATTTCCCATCTATATCAGGTTGTACTAAGAGGTAAGGATGATATGTAGGAGGATGTGTTTAAACAAATCACTGTGGTTAATGATGTTGATTGATTTTTCCAAACTAGTTTTTTTTTTCCATTTTCTCTGCTGTACTAAGATAAGCCAAGGTAGCTTATCAGATTTATAAAAAAAAAGGTGTTTTCTTATTTTATGGTCACAGGGCCATTAGCTACCGTAGCTGTTATAAGAAAGGCTATAAAATATAGGTAAATGTCGGATGGAGTTTATAATCCACTAGAAATAGGCCCGATACTATCGCATCGGTAGTGCGGTGAAATGAACATCTGTGTATTTCAATTTACCCGTCAACGACGTGCGCCACCGCTCACTGGCTGAGCACCGCCGGCAGCGACCAATGAGCGCGGTTGACGCGGGATATAAATCCCGCTTCGCTGATTGGTAGCTGCGGCTGCGGCAGCAGGCTCAGCCAATGAGCGGTACCGCACGGCTTTGGCGGGGAATTAGAATCCCACAACACTCAGTGGTTAGCACTGTATACTGTGGCTCAGTGGTTAGCACTGTATACTGTGGCTCAGTGGTTAGCACTGTATACAATGGCTCAGTGGTTAGCACTGTATACTGTGGCTCAGTGGTTAGCACTGTATACAATGGCTCAGTGGGGGGGCAGTGGGCACAGCAGTGTCAGTGGGCAGAGCGTGGGTCAGTGGGCATCGTCAGTGGGCACAACGGGGGGTCAGTGGGCACAGCAGAGGTCAGTGGGCACAGAAGGGGGGTAGTGGATACAGCAGGGGGCAGTGGGCACAGCGGGGGAGCAGTGGGCACAGCAGTGTCAGTGGGCAGAGCGAGGGTCAGTGGGCACAGCAGGGGCAGTGGGCACCGCAGTGTCAGTGGGCAGAGCGAGGGTCAGTGGGCATGGTCAGTGGACACAGCGGGGGGGCAGTGGGTACAGCGGGGGGGGCAGTGGGCACAGCAGGGGTCACTGGGTAGAGCAGGGTCAGTTGGCACAGTTGGGGGCAGTGGGCACAATAGGGGGTCAGTGGGCACAGTAGGGTAAGTGAGCAGATCAGTGGGTCAGTGGGCATGGTCAGTGGGCAGAGCAGGGGTCAGTGGGCAGAGCAGGGTCAGTTGGCACAGCAGGGGGTCAGTGGGCACAGCGAGGGGTCAATGGACACAGCGGAGGGTCAGTGGGCACAGCAGGGGGTCAGTGGGCACAGCAGGAGATCAGTGGGCATGGCCAGTGGGCATAGCAGGGGGTCAGTGGGCACAGTCAGTGAGCAGAGAGAGGGTTAGTGGGCAGAGCAGGGGGTCAGTGGGCACAGAAGGGGGTCAGTGGGCACAGCAGGGTCAGTAGGCACAGCAGGGTCAGTGGGCAGAGCAAGGGTCAGTGGGTATGGTCAGTGGGCAGAGCAGGGGGTTAGTGGGCACAGCAGGGTAAGTGGCAGAGCAGTGGGTCAGTGGGCATGATCAGTGGGCAGAGCAGGGGTCAATGGGCAGAGCAGGGTCAGTGGATACAGCGGGGTTTCAGTGGGCATGGTCAGTAGGCAGAGCAGGGGTCAGTGAGCACAGCAGGGGTCAGTGGGTACAGCAGGGGTCAGTGGACACAGTAGAGAGTCAGTGGGCACAGCAGGGGGTCAATGGACACAGCAGGTGGTCAGTAGGCACAGCAGGGGTTCAGTGGGCACAGCAAGGGGTCAGTGGGCACAGCAGGGGCAGTGGTCAGAGCGAGGGTCAGTGGGTATGGTCAGTGGGCAGAGCAGGGGGTCAGTAGGCACAGCAGGGTAAGTGGCAGAGCAGTGGATCAGTGGGCATGATCAGTGGGCAGAGCAGGGGTCAGTGGGCAGAGCAGGGTCAGTGGACACAGCGGGGGGTCAGTGGGCACAGCGGGGGGTCGGTGGGCATGGTCAGTGGGCAGAGCAGGGGTCCGTGAGCACAGTAGGGGGCCAGTGGGCACAGCTGGAGGTCAGTAGACACAGCAGGGGTCAGTGGACACAGTAGGTGGTCAGTGGGCAAAGCAGGGGTCAATGGACACAGCAGGGGGTCAGTGAGCACATCAGGGGGTCAGTGGGCACAGCAGGGGTCAGTGAGCATGGTCAGTGGGCACAGAAGGGGGTCAGAGGGCACAGCAAAGGGTCTGTGGACACAGCAAGGGGCCAGTGGCCACAGCAGGGGGTGAGTGGATAGAGCAGGGTAGATCGGCAGAGGATCTTTGATGATGTCACGATCATGTGATCTGTGACTCCACCCATCATCATGACATCATCAGATGTCCTGAAGCACATTTGTGCTTGCAGGTGCTGCGAGGGCCAGCAGGAAGAGTGGTAACGGCGGGGGACAACGGTGACAGGCGGGGGGAGTGATGGGGCAGCGGGGGAGCAGCGATGACAGGCAGGGGGGAGTGATCAGGCAGCGGGGGAGCAGCGGTGACAGGCGGGGGGGAGTGATAGGGCAGCAGTGACAGGCAGAGGAATGTGATCAGGCAGCGGGGGAGTAGCGGTGAGAGGCGGGGGGAGTGATTGGGCACAGCAGGGGGTCAATGGACACAGCAGGGGGTCAGTGGGCACATCAGGGGTTTAGTGAGCACAGCAGGGTCAGTGGGCAGAGCGAGGGTCAGTGGGTATGGTCAGTGGGCAGAGCAGGGGGTCAGTGGGCACAGCAGGGTAAGTGGCAGAGCAGTGGGTCAGTGGGCATGATCAGTGGGCAGTGCAGGGGTCAGTGGGCATGGTCAGTGAGCACAGTAGGGGGTCAGTGAGCACAGTAGGGGGTCAGTGGGCACAGCTGGGGGTCAGTGGACAAAGCAGGGGGTCAGTGGACAAAGCAGGGGTCAGTGGGCACAGCAGGGGTCAATGGACACAGTAGGGGGTCAATGGACACATTAGGGGGTCAATGGGCACAGCAGGGGGTCAGTGGGCATGGTCAGTGGGCACAGAATGCGGTCAGTGGGCACACCAAGGCGTCAGTGGGCACAGCAGGGGGTAAGTGGGCACAGTAGGCGTCAGTGGGCACAGCAGGGGTCAGTGGGCACAGCAGGGGGTCAGTGGGAACAGGAGGGGGTCAGTAGACATAGTAGGGGGTCAGTGGGCACAGCAGGGAGTCAGTGAGCACAGCAGGGGTCAGTGGACACAGCAGGGGGCCAGTAGCCACAGTAGGGGGCCAGTGTCCACAGCAAGGGGTCAGTGGGCACAGCATAGGGTCAGTGGCCACAGCAGGCAGCCAGTAGCCACAGCAGGGCGTCAGTGGGCACATCACGGGGTCAGTGGCCACAGCAGGGGGTCAGTGGCCACAGCAGGGAGTCAGTGGCCACAGCAGAGGGTCAGTGGATAGAGATGGGTAGATCGGCAGAGAATCTTTGATGATGTCACGATCATGTGATCTGTGACTCCACCCATCATCATGACATCATCAGAGGTCCTGAAGCACATTTGTGCTTGCAAGTGCCGCGAGGACCAGCAGGAAGAGTGGTAACGGCGGGGGACAGCGGAGACAGGCGGGGGGGAGTGATGGGGCAGCGGGGTAGCAGCGATGACAGGCAGGGGGGAGTGATCAGGCAGCGGGGGAGCAGCAGTGACAGGCGGGGGGAGTGATGGGGCAGTAGTGACAGGCGGAGGAAAGTGATCAGGCAGCGGAAGAGCAGCGGTGACAGGTGGGGGGGAATGATTGGGCAGTGGGGGAGCAGTATTGGGAGGCGGGAGGAGTGATTGGGCAGCAGGGGAGCAGTGGTGAGAGGCGGGGGAGTGATCGGGCAGCGGGCAGTGTCGGGGGGGGGGCTGTGGTGACAGGCAGGGGTGATCGGGTAGCAGGGAGGCTGAGGGAGGTGTCCGGGTACTGCGGGAGTGCAGCGGCAGTGTGTTGGGAGGGAGTCCCAATATGGCGGTCGGTGCACTTCCTGGGGGGCGCAGTGGATTGTGGAATAGCGACATAAGTGCCAGATGTGTGTGATGCACATTATTCATGATTATATATTAGATTTGTAGGCACTTGGCAATACTATTGCAATTTATCTTTTGTTAGAAATGGTGCAAGATTTTGAAGGGTGACTAAGAATTCTTTTACATAAATTGTCTGACAGCATTAAACGGCTGCCAATCGGTAAACATTTAGCTTATTTACACATACAAATGTAAATCCAAAGAACTAGACACTAATATACAGAACAGACCAAAAGTTTGGACACACCTTCTCATTCAAAGAGTTTTCTTTATTTTCAAACTTGTAGATTCACACTGAAAGCATCAAAACTATGAATTAACAAATGTGGAATTATATACTTAACAAAAAGGTGTGAAACAACTGAAAATATGTCTTATATTCTAGGTTCTTCAAAGTAGCCACCTTTTGCTTTGATTACTGCTTTGCACACTCTTGGCATTCTCTTGATGAGCTTCAAGAGGTAGTCACCGGAAATGGTTTTCACTTCACAGGTGTGCCCTGTCAGGTTTAATAATTGGGGTTTCTTGCCTTATAAATGGGGTTGGGACCATCAGTTGTGTTGTGCAGAAGTCTAGTGGATACACAGCTGATAGTCCTACTGAATAGACTGTTAGAATTTGTATTATGGCAAGAAAAAAAGCATCTGAGTAAAGAAAAACGAGTGGCCATCATTACTTTAAGAAATGAAGGTCAGTCAGTCCGAAAAATTGGGAAAACTTTGAAAGTGTCCCCAAGTGCAGTTGCAAAAACCATCAAGCGCTACAAAGAAACTGGCTCACATGAGGACCACCCCAGGTAAGGAAGACCAAGGGTCACCTCTGCTGCAGAGGATAAGTTCATCCGAGTCACCAGCCTCAGAAATCACAGGTTAACAGCAGCTCAGATTAGAGACCAGGTCAATGCCACACAGAGTTCAAGCAGCAGACACATCTCTACAACAACTGGTAAGAGGAGACTTTGTGCAGCAGGCCTTCATGGTAAAATAGCTGCTAGGAAACTACTGGTAAGGACAGGCAACAAGCAGAAGAGACTTGTTTGGGCTAAAGAACACAAGGAATGGACATTAGACCAGGGGAAATCTGTGCTTCGGTCTGATGAGTCCAAATTTGAGATCTTTGGTTCCAACCACCGTGTCTTTGTGCGACGCAGAAAAGGTGAACGGATGGACTCTACATGCCTGGTTCCCACCGTGAGGCATGGAGGAGGAGGTGTGATGGTGTGGGGGTGCTTTGCTGGTCACACTGTCGGGGATTTATTCTAAATTGAAGGCATTCTGAACCAGCATGACTATCACAGCATCTTGGAGCAGCATGCTATTCCATCTGGTTTGTGTTTAGTTGGACATCATTTATTTTTCAACAGGACAATGACCCCAAACACACCTCCAGGCTGTGTAAGGGCTATTTGACCAAGAAGGAGAGTGATTGGGTGCTGCGCCAGATGACCTGGCCTCCACAGTCACCAGACCTGAACCCAATCGAGATGGTTTGGGGAGAGCTGGATCACAGAGTAAAGGAAAAAGGGCCAACACGTGCTAAGCATCTCTGGGAACTCCTTCAAGACTGTTGGAAGACAATTTCCAGTGACTACCTCTTGAAGTTAATCAAGAGAATGCCAAGAGTGTGCAAAGCAGTAATCAAAGATAAAGGTGGCTACTTTGAAGAACCTAGAATATAAGACATATTTTCAGTTGTTTCACACTTTTTTGTTAAGTATATAATTCCACATGTGTTAATTCATAGTTTTGATGCTTTCAGTGTGAATCTACAATTTTCATAGTCATGAAAATAAAGAAAACTCTTTGAATGAGAAGGTGTGTCCAAACATTTGGTCTTCACTGTAGATATGAGATAATAGGAAATTTATTTGCAAACCAAAAGTGAGGTTACAATGTTTCGATCATTGACGCTCACCTTCATTAGATACAAAGATGACAGAGAGACATATCTAAAAATATTATAAAAGCGCTATAGAAGATATGTTGCACGAACAAACTGTGGAGAATACCAAAGGGCAAAGTAGGGTCTTAGCTTTGTGACATACTATGGATGAAGCAGATGTCACTGCTCACCTGGGGTGGTTGTGTGACACACAACCAGCTTGCATCGCATGTAACGTCTGCTGTGGGATCCACAATCCACATGTAATACATGGTGACGAACAGGTAAAACAGGTTGAAATAAAGCCACCGTTCCTGATATACCTCGGTGGTCCTTTCATCTCACGGCAGCGCGGATCGTTCACATATATATCCTTTGGTTTTACCATAGAAGATATGTTGGACACCCACAGTGGTGAGAATATGAGTACCTAAGTTGTTTGGATTTACAATATACAAGGGCTGGATCACTACTATTGCACCACCCTGTCTTGAGTGTCATGGTTTAGAAGGAAATTGTGTACACAGGCAGACCACGGTATATGTTGTCCATGGAAAAACCTGTAACCAATCACTTATGGTACCTTTACACGCGGCAACATTTCTAGGGTGTCAACAGGTAACTTACTGGCTGCAGTGAAATCACGGAGAGATTATTCCATTTGTACACAGCAACAAGATAGAACCATGTCTCCATGATTTCACTGCAACCAGTAAGTTACCTGTGGACACCCTAGAAATGTTGCCGCGTGTAAAGGTACCATTAGGTGTATAGGCTGCCATTGTTTTCACCGGGATGACACACTGCTGAGAATTATGATCTTTTGCGCTATGCAAAAGATCATTTCCCCCTATGAACAAGCGTTTTGCTCTTTCATTGTGTGATCAGCGGCCTACTTACACTAAAAGATCATTGTAAACAAGGACTATTAAAAAATCTCATTCATAATAATGTTTCAATGTAAATGCAGTTTGTGTAAGTAAATAGCAAATACAATATGCCAATTACCAATCAAATGAATATTATTAGCAAAAAAGTGAGTTTAAAATATAACTTTTAATAAAGCAAGTAATATTTGTTATACCCTAGTTAAATTATCAAGGTCATTGTATAAACACAACATCCAGTGGATATATTAAAAATGCAACCTATTTTACCACACTCTGAAGTATTAACAACTCACTAGTGAGTGTATCAGATTGTTCTACAAGGAAAATGTAACTGAACTCAGTTCATATATATCAGTGTAAAAAAGGAACACTCTCCTCAGAGTAATGAAGAACATCTTGGGTTGCTCATTAAAGGACAGTATTATTGGTAATAGAGATGAGCGAACACCGGAGGGTTCGAATTTGGCTCGGTTCGCCGAACGCCAGGGTGTTCGCCGAACCTTCTAAACCCAATAAAATCAATCGCAGGCAACAGGAAACACATAGAAACCATCTTGTCCATCTCCAAAAGCTGCTCATATTAGTGCCAGAAACCAGGAAGAGGGACAATAATCTATGTAGAGTACATGTAGCCTCATAGCATTGCATGGGTACACGAGATACAGTCTGTGCCAGTCTGCACACTTTTCAAAATCAGTTGAAAATAGGAGGTGGCTCACATTCGCTAAAATTTCAGACGTGGGTGAGAATTAACAGATGCATGAAGTAAAGGGGAAAAGTGGCAGTAGTTTTGTACTTGAAGTAAAAGGAGGAGGATTAGTAAAAGGAGGATGAGTGACAGGTGTGGGCATGTCACACAGAGAGTCCTACTGAAGGAATGCACCACACAGCAAAGAGACCGAAACAAGACTACCCACTTTTTCAAAAATTAGGGTCACACCACTGCAAAGTAGTATACATTGAAACATTATGTATTGGGCCACAATAGCAGCAAGAATGGAATCCTTGGCCCAGCATTTTAAGGTTGAGTATTTAGGAAGTGGTGCACAAGTGTGAGGACAGGTATTGTGCTCAGAGAGCCCTGATCAAGGAATGCACCAGACAGCAACGAGACCCTAACAAGAGTGCCCATTTTTTCAAAAATTAGGCACAGTCACCACTAAAGTGGCAGAAATTGTCCCAGAGTTGAAATATTGTAATGTGGAGCTTATTGCAGACCACTGAAAAGTATACCAGTGCCTAGACTCCACATACTGACACTGGAGTGGGAATGTCCTTGGAGATCCATGACTTCTTCATATTGATAAACGTTAGGTGATCTACCCTTTCGCTGGACAGCTGTATGTGCTTATCTGTCAGAACACCACCAGCAGCGCTGAAGACACGTTCTGAGAGAATGTTGGCTGCCGGGCACGACAAAATCTTCAAGGCATGAGAGGCGAGCTCAGGCCACTTTTCCAATTTTGAAGCCCAAAATGCATAAGGATCCAGTTCCAGAGTCCTGGCATCGGTATAGAGCTGTAGATACTCCTGCACTATCCTCTCTAGACGTTGACTATGTGCCAGGCTTGTCCTTTCTTCTGACAATGCAAAGGATGGTCTAAATAAATGGTGAAATGAATCCCAAAAATCGCTGGTAACAGATATACTGCTGATAACGTTTCTGTGATGACGACTCAGCTTTCCCTGAGTTGGAAGTGTAGAACTGCCATATTCACTCTGTCCATCACTGGTGTCTTGGGGAAAAGCAGTACTCAGATTGTCTGAAAGCTTATTTTGATATTCCTGCATGCGTGTGTCCCTTTCCAGGGTGGGAAGCATTTGGGCAAATTTACTTTTGTACCGGGGATCTAACAGTGTGGCAACCCAGTTGTCAGCATTACTTTGAATGGTAAAAATATGCAGATAATGTTGCAGATGGTGAGGTAAGAAGGCACGAGTGTGTCTTGTGCATCCATAAAGCCCAATTCCTTGTTGTGTTGTTGATGGCGGGGGTAACATTCCTGCTTCCTTCCTCCGCCCTCTCCCGCCCACCTCGCACAACAGAAACAGGACCAAAGTCTGCCTCATCTACTGAGTCTTCCATGAACATCACTTCTTCTTCTTCCATTTCTTCTTCACCTCCTGCACCTTCATCAACTGTTTGGCTGCTACCATGAGTCCTCATCAATTCCTACCTTCGGACCCTCCCATGCCACCCGCCTCTGTGCTGATGACAGTCCGGACCTTTCAGATCTTGTTATCCCTCCTCTAATTCCTCCTCTTCCTCCTGGACCATCACCTGACTGTGTATACTGTCCAAAGTGTGCTCCAGCATGTACATGATCAAAATAGTCATGCTGATAAGGCCATCATCAGCACTAAACATCTATTCCCCTTTCCAACACAGTCACAGCTTTTACCACTATATATAAGATAATTGGTCACAGCACATGGGGTTTGTATGCTAGGCCATATGTTCCTCCAAATCCGGATCATAACAAGATATCAAAACAAGAAACGGACAGCGCCACAGACCTTTAGATGGTGCAAATTTTCTTTGTTTCCTTTATTCCATGGTCATATACAAGCGACGTTTCGACCACTCCTGTGGTCTTTATCAAGCTTAGAATGTTACACACATGACCTCTTTAAATAGTGCTCTACCCACCCTCAATTAAGTGTTCACCAATCATCAACAGTGTTCAACAATAAATACATAAAACATCAAAATGCATCACAAATCACATAATAAAAACATACAAAGTGATAAGTAAGGTTCCACTCCCTATCTAAACAAATCATACATCATAATAAACATTATATCACAATCCAAAGTTTATCCTAGTCACTAGAGAGGTATACAAACAGTTAATACAGGTGACCTATCAGGAACAAGCTAACCTTGTTGCCATGCCAATCATCATAACCATAAATACTACACTCAGAGAGGCGATCAGGGATCAATTGCACTCACCAACTTTCAATAGCTTATCCCAGCTCATATTCCCCCTGTTTTATCATCCCATACGGCTACTACAGTCATCTCCTAACATCCCAGCAGGGAAGCGCAACATCTTATATATAAAACCCGAAGGCCACTTCCGGGGAAGACCACGCCCACTTCCGTGATGGTCTTCGCCCAGGGCTGGTGACGTCACCAGTGCACTGTAGCCGGACGGCGCCCGGCTACATGCACCGGCGCCTCCTCTCTCCTCCGCTCCTGCCTCTTCTGCCCGCCGCCGCTCCACACTCCTGTGCCCGCGCTCCCTCCTGCCTCCTGTGCCCGCGGCCGCTCCAGCCGCCTCTGCCCGCCCGGCACAGCCTCCAGCCGACTCAGCAGCCCGCCCGGCACAGCCTCCAGCCGACTCAGCAGCCCGCCCGGCACAGCCTCCAGCCGCCTTGGCAGCCCGCCCGGCACAGCCTCCAGCCGCCTCAGCAGCCCGCCCGGCACAGCCTGCAGCCGCCTCAGCAGCCCGCCCGGTACAGCCTCCTGCCGCCTCTGCAGCCCGCCCGGTACAGCCTCCAGCCTCCCCTGTGCCCTGGCCGCTCCAGCCTCTGCTCTCCTCTCCCTGTCCTCTTCCCCCTGTCCTCTGCCCCCTGTCCTCTGTTCTCTGCCCCCTGTCCTCTGTTCTCTGCCCCCTGTCCTCTGTTCTCTGCCCCCTGTCCTCTGTTCTCTGCCCCCTGTCCTCTGTCCTCTGCCCCCTGTCCTCTGCCCCCTGTCCTCTGCCCCCTGTCCTCTGCCCCCTGTCCTCTGCCCAGCCGCCTCTGCCCCCTGTCCTCTGCCCAGCCGCCTCTGCCCCCTGTCCTCTGCCCCTGTCCTCTGCCCCCTGTCCTCTGCCCAGCTGCCTCTGCCCCCTGTCCTCTGCCCAGCCGCCTCTGCCCCCTGTCCTCTGCCCAGCCGCCTCTGCCCCCTGTCCTCTGCCCAGCCGCCTCTGTCCTCTGCCCCCTGTCCTCTGCCCAGCCGCCTCTGCCCAGCCGCCTCTGCCCCTGTCCTCTGCCCAGCCGGCCTCTGCCCAGCCGGCCTCTGCTCCCTGTCCTCTGCCCAGCCGCCTCTGCTCCCTGTCCTCTGCCCAGCCTCCTCTGCCCCCTGTCCTCTGCCCCCTGTCCTCTGCCCAGCCGCCTCTGCCCCCTGTCCTCTGCCCAGCCGCCTCTGCCCCCTGTCCTCTGCCCAGCCGCCTCTGCCCCCTGTCCTCTGCCCAGCCGCCTCTGCCCCCTGTCCTCTGCCCAGGCGCCTCTGCCCCCTGTCCTCTGCCCAGCCGCCTCTGCCCCCTGTCCTCTGCCCAGCCGCCTCTGCCCCCTGTCCTCTGCCCAGCCGCCTCTGCCCCCTGTCCTCTGCCCCCTGTCCTCTGCCCCCTGTCCTCTGCCCCCTGTCCTCTGCCCCCTGTCCTCTGCCCAGCCGCCTCTGCCCAGCCGCCTCTGCCCCCTGTCCTCTGCCCAGCCGCCTCTGCCCCCTGTCCTCTGCCCAGCCGCCTCTGCCCCCTGTCCTCTGCCCAGCCGCCTCTGCCCCCTGTCCTCTGCCCAGCCACCTCTGCCCCCTGTCCTCTGCTCAGCCGCCTCTGCCCCCTGTCCTCTGCCCCCTGTCCTCTGCCCCCTGTCCTCTGCCCAGCCACCTCTGCCCCCTGTCCTCTGCCCAGCCGCCTCTGCCCCCTGTCCTCTGCCCAGCCGCCTCTGCCCCCTGTCCTCTGCCCAGCCGCCTCTGCCCCTGTCCTCTGCCCAGCCGCCTCTGCCCCCTGTCCTCTGCCCAGCCGCCTCTGCCCAGCCACCTCTGCCCCTGTCCTCTGCCCAGCCGGCCTCTGCCCAGCCGGCCTCTGCCCCCTGTCCTCTGCCCAGCCGCCTCTGCTCCCTGTCCTCTGCCCAGCCGCCTCTGCCCCCTGTCCTCTGCCCCCTGTCCTCTGCCCAGCCGCCTCTGCCCCCTGTCCTCTGCCCAGCCGCCTCTGCCCCCTGTCCTCTTGCCCAGCCGCCTCTGCCCCCTGTCCTCTGCCCAGCCGCCTCTGCCCCCTGTCCTCTGCCCAGCCGCCTCTGCCCCCTGTCCTCTGCCCAGCCGCCTCTGCCCCCTGTCCTCTGCCCAGCCGCCTCTGCCCCTGTCCTCTGCCCAGCCGCCTCTGCCCCCTGTCCTCTGCCCAGCCGCCTCTGCCCCCTGTCCTCTGCCCAGCTGCCTCTGCCCCCTGTCCTCTGCCCAGCCGCCTCTGCCCCCTGTCCTCTGCCCAGCCGCCTCTGCCCCCTGTCCTCTGCCCCCTGTCCTCTGCCCAGCCGCCTCTGCCCCCTGTCCTCTGCCCAGCCGCCTCTGCCCCCTGTCCTCTGCCCCCTGTCCTCTGCCCGCTGTCCTCTGCCCCCTGTCCTCTGCCCCCTGTCCTCTGCCCAGCCGCCTCTGCCCAGCCGCCTCTGCCCCCTGTCCCTCTGCCCAGCCGCCTTCTGCCCCCTGTCCTCTGCCCAGCCGCCTCTGCCCCCTGTCCTCTGCCCAGCCGCCTCTGCCCCCTGTCCTCTGCCCAGCCGCCTCTGCCCCCTGTCCTCTGCCCAGCCACCTCTGCCCCCTGTCCTCTGCCCAGCCGCCTCTGCCCCCTGTCCTCTGCCCAGCCGCCTCTGCCCCCTGTCCTCTGCCCAGCCGCCTCTGCCCCCTGTCCTCTGCCCCCTGTCCTCTGCCCAGCCGCCTCTGCCCCCCTGTCCTCTGCCCAGCCGCCTCTGCCCCCTGTCCTCTGCCCCCTGTCCTCTGCCCAGCCGCCTCTGCCCCCTGTCCTCTGCCCAGCCGCCTCTGCCCCTGTCCTCTGCCCAGCCGCCTCTGCCCCCTGTCCTCTGCCCAGCCGCCTCTGCCCCCTGTCCTCTGCCCAGCCGCCTCTGCCCCTGTCCTCTGCCCAGCCGCCTCTGCCCCCTGTCCTCTGCCCAGCCGCCTCTGCCCCCTGTCCTCTGCCCCCTGTCCTCTGCCCCCTGTCCTCTGCCCCCTGTCCTCTGCCCAGCCGCCTCTGCCCAGCCGCCTCTGCCCCTGTCCTCTGCCCAGCTGCCTCTGCCCCTGTCCTCTGCCCAGCCGCCTCTGCCCCCTGTCCTCTGCCCAGCCGCCTCTGCCCCCTGTCCTCTGCCCAGCCGCCTCTGCCCCCTGTCCTCTGCCCAGCCGCCTCTGCCCCCTGTCCTCTGCTCAGCCGCCTCTGCCCCCTGTCCTCTGCCCCCTGTCCTCTGCCCCCTGTCCTCTGCCCCCTGTCCTCTGCCCAGCCGCCTCTGCCCCCTGTCCTCTGCCCAGCCGCCTCTGCCCCCTGTCCTCTGCCCAGCCGCCTCTGCCCCCTGTCCTCTGCCCTCTGTCCTCACCCCTCTTCTGCCCTCCAGCCTCCCCTGTCCTCACCCCTCCATATGCAATGTACAGTATGTGTATATATGTAGGCACTTCCGTCACTTTGTCCGCACTTCCCTCAACTTTGTACACACACATACACACACACACTCCGCTATACTTGCCACCGGCCCTACGTCCGCTGCCTGCATCTTCAGTCGACATGTCGCCACCCCCAAACTACTTGATCCAATATACCATCCAAGATGTCTCGCCAAACTACCTGGACGACATATTCTATCCAGTCGTCCGGGGGCGGCGACATGTCAACTCAGGATCCAGGCGGCGGGGGGAAAACGCAAGGTCAGTAGTAAGTATAGCGGAGTGTGTCTATGTGTGTGTATGTATGTGTGTGCTCACCACGCTGCCCACGGCGCTGCGCTGACCACGCTGCCCACGCAGCTGCGCTGACCACTCTGCCCACGCCGCTGCGCTGACCACTCTGCCCACGCCGCTGCGCTGACCACTCTGCCCATGCCGCTGCGCTGACCACTCTGCCCATGCCGCTGCGCTGACCACTCTGCCCACGCCGCTGCGCTGACCACTCTGCCCACGCCGCTGCGCTGACCACTCTGCCCACGCCGCTGCACTGACCACTCTGCCCACGCCGCTGCGCTGACCACTCTGCCCACGCCGCTGCGCTGACCAATCTCACCGCACTCACTGCTAACCACTGAGCCACCGCACTCACTGCTAACCACTGAGCCACCGCACTTACTGCTAACCACTGAGCCACCGCACTCACTGCTAACCACTGAGCCACCGCACTCACTGCTAACCACTGAGCCACCGTATACTGTGGTACCCACAGAGCCGCCTGTATACACACAATTCATTTCACCGCACTCCCGTAACTATTAGTAAATAAACTATATATGGAATCTAGACTACCCGATTCTTTAGAATCGGGCCACCATCTAGTCTTATATATAAAACCCGAAGGCCACTTCCGGGGAAGACCACGCCCACTTCCGTGATGGTCTTCGCCCAGGGCTGGTGACGTCACCAGTGCACTGTAGCCGGACGGCGCCCGGCTACATGCACCGGCGCCTCCTCTCTCCTCCGCTCCTGCCTCCTCTGCCCGCCGCCGCTCCACACTCCTGTGCCCGCGCTCCCTCCTGCCTCCTGTGCCCGCGGCCGCTCCAGCCGCCTCTGCCCGCCCGGCACAGCCTCCAGCCGACTCAGCAGCCCGCCCGGCACAGCCTCCAGCCGACTCAGCAGCCCGCCCGGCACAGCCTCCAGCCGCCTTGGCAGCCCGCCCGGCACAGCCTCCAGCCGCCTCAGCAGCCCGCCCGGCACAGCCTCCAGCCGCCTCAGCAGCCCGCCCGGTACAGCCTCCTGCCGCCTCTGCAGCCCGCCCGGTACAGCCTCCAGCCTCCCCTGTGCCCTGGCCGCTCCAGCCTCTGCTCTCCTCTCCCTGTCCTCTTCCCCCTGTCCTCTGCCCCTGTCCTCTGTTCTCTGCCCCCTGTCCTCTGTTCTCTGCCCCCTGTCCTCTGTTCTCTGCCCCCTGTCCTCTGTTCTCTGCCCCCTGTCCTCTGTCCTCTGCCCCTTGTCCTCTGCCCCTGTCCTCTGCCCCCTGTCCTCTGCCCAGCCGCCTCTGCCCCTGTCCTCTGCCCAGCCGCCTCTGCCCCTGTCCTCTGCCCCTGTCCTCTGCCCCCTGTCCTCTGCCCAGCCGCCTCTGCCCCTGTCCTCTGCCCAGCCGCCTCTGCCCCCTGTCCTCTGCCCAGCCGCCTCTGCCCCCTGTCCTCTGCCCAGCCGCCTCTGTCCTCTGCCCCCTGTCCTCTGCCCAGCCGCCTCTGCCCAGCCGCCTCTGCCCCTGTCCTCTGCCCAGCCGGCCTCTGCCCAGCCGGCCTCTGCCCCCTGTCCTCTGCCCAGCCGCCTCTGCTCCCTGTCCTCTGCCCAGCCGCCTCTGCCCCCTGTCCTCTGCCCCCTGTCCTCTGCCCAGCCGCCTCTGCCCCTGTCCTCTGCCCAGCCGCCTCTGCCCCTGTCCTCTGCCCAGCCGCCTCTGCCCCCTGTCCTCTGCCCAGCCGCCTCTGCCCCCTGTCCTCTGCCCCCTGTCCTCTGCCCAGCCGCCTCTGCCCCTGTCCTCTGCCCCTGTCCTCTGCCCCCTGTCCTCTGCCCCCTGTCCTCTGCCCAGCCGCCTCTGCCCAGCCGCCTCTGCCCCCTGTCCTCTGCCCAGCCGCCTCTGCCCCCTGTCCTCTGCCCAGCCGCCTCTGCCCCCTGTCCTCTGCCCAGCCGCCTCTGCCCCCTGTCCTCTGCCCAGCCGCCTCTGCCCCCTGTCCTCTGCCCAGCCGCCTCTGCCCCCTGTCCTCTGCCCAGCCGCCTCTGCCCCCTGTCCTCTGCCCAGCCGCCTCTGCCCCCTGTCCTCTGCCCAGCCGCCTCTGCCCCCTGTCCTCTGCCCAGCCGCCTCTGCCCAGCCACCTCTGCCCTGTCCTCTGCCCAGCCGGCCTCTGCCCAGCCGGCCTCTGCCCCCCTGTCCCTTGCCCAGCCCGCCTCTGCTCCCTGTCCTCTGCCCAGCCGCCTCTGCCCCTGTCCTCTTCCCCCTGTCCTCTGCCCAGCCGCCTCTGCCCCCTGTCCTCTGCCCAGCCGCCTCTGCCCCCTGTCCTCTGCCCAGCCGCCTCTGCCCCCTGTCCTCTGCCCAGCCGCCTCTGCCCCCTGTCCTCTGCCCAGCCGCCTCTTGCCCCCCCCCCTGTCCTCTGCCCAGCCGCCTCTGCCCCCTGTCCTCTGCCCAGCCGCCTCTGCCCCCTGTCCTCTGCCCAGCCGCCTCTGCCCCTGTCCTCTGCCCCCTGTCCTCTGCCCAGCCGCCTCTGCCCCTGTCCTCTGCCCAGCCGCCTCTGCCCCCTGTCCTCTGCCCAGCCGCCTCTGCCCCCTGTCCTCTGCCCCCTGTCCTCTGCCCAGCCGCCTCTGCCCCTGTCCTCTGCCCAGCCGCCTCTGCCCCCTGTCCTCTGCCCAGCCGCCTCTGCCCCCTGTCCTCTGCCCAGCCGCCTCTGCCCCCTGTCCTCTGCCCAGCCGCCTCTGCCCCCTGTCCTCTGCCCAGCCGCCTCTGCCCCCTGTCCTCTGCCCAGCCGCCTCTGCCCCCTGTCCTCTGCCCCCTGTCCTCTGCCCCCTGTCCTCTGCCCCCTGTCCTCTGCCCAGCCGCCTCTGCCCAGCCGCCTCTGCCCCCTGTCCTCTGCCCAGCCGCCTCTGCCCCCTGTCCTCTGCCCAGCCACCTCTGCCCCCTGTCCTCTGCCCAGCCGCCTCTGCCCCTGTCCTCTGCCCAGCCGCCTCTGCCCCCTGTCCTCTGCTCAGCCGCCTCTGCCCCTGTCCTCTGCCCCTGTCCTCTGCCCCTGTCCTCTGCCCCTGTCCTCTGCCCAGCCGCCTCTGCCCCCTGTCCTCTGCCCAGCCGCCTCTGCCCCCTGTCCTCTGCCCCTGTCCTCACCCTCCTCTGCCCTCCAGCCTCCCTGTCTCACCCTCCATATGCAATGTACAGTATGTGTATATATGTAGGCACTTCCGTCACTTTGTCCGCACTTCCCTCAACTTTGTACACACACATACACACACACACTCCGCTATACTTGCCACCGGCCCTACGTCCGCTGCCTGCATCTTCAGTCGACATGTCGCCACCCCCAAACTACTTGATCCAATATACCGTCCAAGATGTCTCGCCAAACTACCTGGATGACATATTCTATCCAGTCAAAAAGGATTAGCTGGTCACAGCACCTGAGGTAATCTGCAGGACCTTCAGTATTCAGTCCGCACCTGGACGCACGTCCACCCCGGAGAGTTCAATCCGGTAATTATCAATCATTAAAGTCTAAAAAAGACAGCGTCACAGACCTTCGATGGTGAAAAATCAAAGCGTCCTTTATTCCATGGTCAACAAGCGACGTTTCGACCACTGCTGTGGTCTTTATCAAGCTCAGTATGTTTTACAATTGACCTCTTTAAATAAAGCTCCACCACACCCTCAAACAAATGTAAACCAATCACAAAACACCTCTATCAATTAATGAAAAACACATAATATACACAACAATACATAATAAAATTCCATATAAGGTGTTATATATGGTTACCCCATCTTATTACAAGATATATTATATATTTTGACTAGCATAATAGCAATAATCCAAAGTTTAGCATGAATATACTGGCACATATACGGTTAACACCAGTATCCAATCAGCATATACCTTTCAGTTACCATCCCAACATCCATGCAATTAAATATGGATGTTGATGCTACATCCAGTGAGGTAATCGGTGGAATACATAATTATACTATCAGGTCCCATTGCGCCATAGAGACACATGCACTAACTTCATCTATAGATGTTTATATCCCATGTGTTTATATCTCATTCAGTATGGAACTTATCATTAGCAGACCATTACCTTAGCAGCCGATCCAAGCACCCGATCTGGAGTGACTATGCCTGACTATCCCTCGGGTCCATATCTCCAGTCACAAATCGGCATGTCACGCATCATCTCCTGTGCACCAGCCATGTACAACGTGCTAGGGACGAGTGCGCATGCTCAATGCGTTCCCGTTCCTCAACCAATCGCGTCTCGCAGTCCATCACAAGCCATTACTGTCCTGTTGGTAAAACTAAACCTGATAGGTCTACACAGTGCGTGCACAGGGAGGGCCGAGCGTGATTGGTCTGTGATGGTAGAGAGGCGGTGCACGCACTGTGTAGACCTATCAGGTTTAGTTTTACCAACAGGACAGTAATGGCTTGTGATGGACTGCGAGACGCGATTGGTTGAGGAACGGGAACGCATTGAGCATGCGCACTCGTCCCTAGCACGTTGTACATGGCTGGTGCACAGGAGATGATGTGTGACATGCCGATTTGTGACTGGAGATATGGACCCGAGGGATAGTCAGGCATAGTCACTCCAGATCGGGTGCTTGGATCGGCTGCTAAGGTAATGGTCTGCTAATGATAAGTTCCATACTGAATGAGATATAAACACATGGGATATAAACATCTATAGATGAAGTTAGTGCATGTGTCTCTATGGCGCAATGGGACCTGATAGTATAGTTATGTATTCCACCGATTACCTCACTGGATGTAGCATCAACATCCATATTTAATTGCATGGATGTTGGGATGGTAACTGAAAGGTATATGCTGATTGGATACTGGTGTTAACCGTATATGTGCCAGTATATTCATGCTAAACTTTGGATTATTGCTATTATGCTAGTCAAAATATATAATATATCTTGTAATAAGATGGGGTAACCATATATAACACCTTATATGGAATTTTATTATGTATTGTTGTGTATATTATGTGTTTTTCATTAATTGATAGAGGTGTTTTGTGATTGGTTTACATTTGTTTGAGGGTGTGGTGGAGCTTTATTTAAAGAGGTCAATTGTAAAACATACTGAGCTTGATAAAGACCACAGCAGTGGTCGAAACGTCGCTTGTTGACCATGGAATAAAGGACGCTTTGATTTTTCACCATCGAAGGTCTGTGACGCTGTCTTTTTTAGACTTTAATATTCTATCCAGTCGTCCGGGGGCGGCGACATGTCAACTCAGGATCCAGGCGGCGGGGGAAAACGCAAGGTCGGTAGTAAGTATAGCGGAGTGTGTCTATGTGTGTGTATGTATGTGTGTGCTCACCACGCTGCCCACGCCGCTGCGCTGACCACGCTGCCCACGCCGCTGCGCTGACCACTCTGCCCACGCCGCTGCGCTGACCACTCTGCCCACGCCGCTGCGCTGACCACTCTGCCCACGCCGCTGCGCTGACCACTCTGCCCACGCCGCTGCGCTGACCACTCTGCCTACGCCGCTGCGCTGACCACTCTGCCCACGCCGCTGCGCTGACCACTCTGCCCACGCCGCTGCGCTGACCAATCTCACCGCACTCACTGCTAACCACTGAGCCACCGCACTCACTGCTAACCACTGAGCCACCGCACTCACTGCTAACCACTGAGCCACCGCACTCACTGCTAACCACTGAGCCACCGCACTCACTGCTAACCACTGAGCCACCGTATACTGTGGTACCCACAGAGCCGCCTGTATACACACAATTCATTTCACCGCACTCCCGTAACTATTAGTAAATAAACTATATATGGATTCTAGACTACCCGATTCTTTAGAATCGGGCCACCATCTAGTCACATTATAAATGTCCAATCCTTATAATCCTTATAACCATCACCAAGATCACCATCAACCAGCGGCTGGAAGGTAGTATATCGCTGGTTGATTTATAATGTGATGTTGCGCTTCTGTGGAGCCCACTGGGACGGGGGTACTCGGTGCCGGACCGGGGTACTGCTGGGGGATGTCACGGCGGTCCTGGTCCGGACCGTGTCCCGGGCCCGCACAATAAAATGGGGGGTTATTTACAGGGGATTTGTCACTCGTGACGCCACCCACTATATGCGGCCAGTAATGGGGCCGCCGCTGCTGCAGAACCTCCGGGGATGATGGTATGGCAGCTTGGATAGAATAGTTCCTGTGGGCAGAACTGGGTTTCCCGGGGCGGTGGTAGTAGTAGTTAAAGTCTGTGAGAATAGTTATTGATGCTGCAGGAGAGTAGGGGTAGCAGTAGAGATGATGAGAGTAGAGGTAATCGCAGTATATGAGGGCAAGTGGGGCTTCAGTATAAGGATCACACACACTCTCGGTTTCTGTTGTTTTCCAAGTCTTTACTTGCAGATGGTATATCACAATATTGTCCACGGAGTCTGTACCAGGTTGCTCCCACCCTGACCGGGTCCTTGGCTTCCTACTTAAGCGCTGTGTGTGGCCCTGCTGCTGCTTGTAGCTATACTGCTGGCCCTGTCTCTGCTCACGGGTACCAATATGCTGGGCAACTTGAGTCCTCTGTGTCACTGACCCCTCCGTGTTTCTTTGCTATGGTACAGTGAAGATGGTGGACCTTCACTTTGCCGGTGTTTACTGTCCTGTCTGTCTCAGGCACAGCCTCGGATCCGGTATCCGTCTTAAGCGCCTCTCCGGGGTTAAGTTTTTGGGGTAACTCTTTATCCCGGGTATGTTCCTTTGTTACTCTGTCTCCTTTCCTCAGACCTCTCAGGACCTCCACTGCTACTTCACTCTGCTCCTGCTCCAGACTAAACTGAACTAACTGTCACTCTTGCTCTGTGGTAAACAACTTAGCTCCTCCCACTAGTGCAGGTGCCACCTAAGCTCCTCCCACTTTCTAGTGTAGTGTTGTGTGGGGAGTAAACCTGTGTTGATGTTTCTGTGGCAATTTAACCCTTGGGGTGCCACACCTCCCTGCTGGGATGTTAGGAGATGACTGTAGTAGCCGTATGTGATGATAAAACAGAAGGGAATATGAGCTGGGATAAGCTATTGAAAGTTGGTGAGTGCTACTGATCCCTGATCGCCTCTCTGAGTGTAGTATTTATGGTTATGATGATTGGCATGACAACAAGGTTAGCTTGTTCCTGATAGGTCACCTGTATTAACTGTTTGTATACCTCTCTAGTGACTAGGATAAACTTTGGATTGTGATATAATGTTTATTATGATGTATGATTTGTTTAGATAGGGAGTGGAACCTTACTTATCACTTTGTATGTTTTTATTATGTGATTTGTGATGCATTTTGATGTTTTATGTATTTATTGTTGAACACTGTTTTATGATTGGTGAACACTTAATTGAGGGTGGGGTAGAGCACTATTTAAAGAGGTCATGTGTGTAACATTCTAAGCTTGATAAAGACCACAGGAGTGGTCGAAACGTTGCTTGTATATGACCATGGAATAAAGGAAACAAAGAAAATTTGCACCATCTTAAGGTCTGTGGCGCTGTCCGTTTCTGGCTTTTACCACTATGTGATGGTAACAGATTTGCAAGTCAGTTGATGTAGATAGACCCTACAAATCTGGGGATGTGAATCCAGCAGATCAGATTTGCCAAACGTTGGTACTAGGCAAAAAACACAACCACAGCTTCTACCACTAATATGTGATTGTAACAGATTTGCAACTCAGTTGATGCAGACCCTAAAAATATGGGGATATGAATCCAGCAGACCAGATTTGCCAAACGCTGGCACTAGGCAAAAACGTTTGGGTGCCTAGATGTTGCCAGATGTGGCTCAAAATGCTTATCAGCACAGGATTGAAAAGAGAAAAGGGGACAGAGCGTACATGAGAGGAACCTGGTGGTCCAGTGGGGGCTTAAAACCGGTGTAACAAGGTGCTGCTCACCTGATCAGGTTGTGCAATCCCTGCACAACCTCGGTAATGCATTTGGAATTAACGTAATGGCGAGGACCGCGCCACAGGCTTCTTCCTGGTCCTGGTCACGTGGGCATTGCGATCATGTGACTCCGCGTCACCGCTGACATCACGGCAAGTCCTTAACTCACAGGAATGGTATCCACCAACTCCAGCAGCTCCAGCCACAAACCCAAAAGGGATTTATAACAATGAGAGAAAATTGTGGTCAGTTTGCAGGAGCGCTCAGAGTGGGAAGAAAAGCTTGTAGAGATTAATGGAGCACAAACCTCCTTTATTCATAACACCAATACACGTTTCTACAGCGATTGGTGCAGATGATCACACAAACACCACTGTACCACAGGGGATTTACCAAACATTGGTACTAAGCCCTAAAAAGAGCTGCTTTACAAAGCAGTTACTAAACCTATTATCTATCTCTTTATCTATGAAGAAATAGAATTGTTAGTTATTTAAATAGCGCACACAGTAGCAGCAGTGTTGACACTGCAGCAGCAAGAATGTCACTCAGTTCTAACACTGGGAAAATGGCAACGAGGGGAAATGGCTGGTTCTTATATTCCAAGGACATGTGACATACCCTGCCAATGACACAAGCCCTTGCTTACAAAAAGTGCAATTTGCTTTATGGGTGCTAATTTGCTGCTAGACCTGACCACCTACAGTAAAGCCCCAGTCACACATAACGAGATCATTAGCGAGATCATTGTAACTGTGACGTTACAACGATCTCCCCAGCGATGTCGCTATGTGTGACATCTAGCAGCGATCAGGCCCCTGCTGTGAGGTCGCTGATTGCTGCAAAGGGCTAAGGACCATTATTTGGTCGTTGGTCTCCCACTGGTCAGCACGCATCGCTGCGTGTGACAGCGAGAGACCAGCGATCAGTGACCTCACAGGGCTGGTAACCATGGTAAACACCGGGTATCTAGGCAGTGCCCGCTGCCTAGATACCCGGTGTTTATCATGGTTACCAGCGCTAAGCAGGGAGGACGCTGGTAACTATGATAAACAGCGAGTATCTAGGCAGCGCGCGCTGCCTGGATACCCGGTGTTTATCATAGTTACCAGCGTCCTTCCTGCTTAGCGCTACCTGTAAGCAGGGAGAACGCTGGTAACTATGATAAACACTGGGTATCCAGGCAGCACGCGCTGGGATGTAGGAGGTGGCTCCCAGGTCCCTGATCACTGGGGAGATCTGCCTGTTTGACAGCTCCCCAGCGACCAGGTAACAACGCTCCAGCGATCCTGGCAGGTTGTTATCGCTGTCTGGATTGCTGGAGTGTCGTTGTGTGTGACAAGACATTTAGTGCGGGAAAGAAAAGAAAATGGAGACCTGAGATAAGTTATCTGACCTGAGAATGATGAGCCCAGGACAAGGGGTACTCGGATACCGGGCCTGGGTTTGATGGATTTAACTGGGGAGTCATGGGTGGTTGGGTTCCCGGTTCCTTGCCCTGGCTGTCATTTGTTAGATGGGGGAAATATTTACAGGAATAAAGAGTACGTGACGCCACCTGTGGATCCCAGTAATTTGGATACTGGCGCTGCACGCCGGCCGCTGATTTGATGATGGGTGCAGCTCAGTGTGGTCCAGCTCCCCACAGGTGGAGCTTTTACCTCAGGGCAGCGGTGATGGAGGTTGAGGGGAGTCGTTGTTCTTACCCCTCCATTGAGTTGCTGATGATGCTGAAGCCCTCCGGGCGCCGACGGGAAGAAAGACAGAGCACTAATTCAACTTCAACTCCACTTTACTGGTACCAACAGATGTTATTGAAAACACGGTATAGTCTGGTATAATGGGTACTAGTTGTCGGTTCAGGGTACCCCTATGGAGTCTCCAGATGTTCCTTTCTGATAGTCTCTCGGTGTCTAATTCTGTCATTCTCTCTATTTAACCACCCTTGCAAAGCTCTCCCGCCAGTCCCCTGGTCTCATACGGTGGAGCACGGGTATTCCTTTACCGGTACGGACGAGAGTAGCAGAAATGCACTCTCTCTCCCGCCACCGGAATCCGGACCGTCACTCCTGTAATCTTGGACTGATCTTTGGGCCTGAGGGGCGAAGTACCCGCTGCTCGACGGTAATGTCTTCACTGTGTGCCCGATCACATGAGCGGAAGAAGCCGACCAGCGTGGAGACCGGGAGTCAGCAGTGACGCTAGGAGCTTATCGCTGGAGGGTAAGTAAAAAGCCTTTTTTTATTTTATTTGCTGCTGGCCAGCATGGGGGCACATAAGTGACAAGGGGAGTGTAGGGCGAGGGGCCATCTTCTTAATGGAGGGGGTGGGCATTATGTAGGGGCAGCATATGGCGGGGGTGGGTATATTATGTGGGGGCAGCATATGGAGGGGCTAGGTGTATTACATGGGGGGGCCATATAGAGTGGGTAAATGCAGGACGTGGGGGGCATATACGTGTGCCAGCACTGGAGACATGTGCCTGCAATAGGGAACGTGTGCCTGCAATAGGGGACGTGTCCCATCATTAGGTGATCTGTCCCATCAATCGGGGATGTGTCCCATCAATAGGGGATGTTTCCTATCAATACGGGACATGTCCCATCAATAGGGGACGTGTGCCTGCAATAGGGGATGTGTGCCTGCAATACGGGACGTGTGCCAGCACAAGAAGATGTGTACCTACAATAGGGGACGTGTACCTGCAACAGGGGATGTGTGCCATCCATAGGGGATGTGTGCCATCCATAGGGGACGTGTGCCTGCAATAGGGGATGTGTGCTATCAATGGTGGACGTGTGCCATCAATGGGGGATGTGTGCCATCAATGGAGGACGTGTGCCATCAATGGGGGATGTGTGTCATCAATGGGGGACCTTTGCCATCAATAGGAGACGTGTGCCAGCACTGGGTGACATGTGCCATCAATGGAGGATGTGTGCCATCAATGGGGGATGTGTGCCATCAATGGGGGATGTGTGCCTTCAATAGGAGAGGTGTGCCAGCACTGGGGGATGTGTGCCATCAATAGGGGACGTGTGCCATCAATGGGGGATGTGTGCCTGCAATAGGGGACGTGTGCCAACACAAGGGGACGTGTGCCTGCAATAGGGGACATGTGCCTGCAATAGGGGACATGTGCCTGCAATAGGGGATGTGTGCCATCCATAGGGGACGTGTGCCTGCAATAGGCGATGTGTGCCATTAATGGGGGATGTTTGCCATCAATGGGGATGTGTACCTTCAATAGGAGATGTGTGCCAGCACTGGGGGACGTGTGCCATCAATAAGGGACATGTGCCATGACTGGATGATGTGTGCCATCAATGGGGGACTTGTGCCATCAATGGGGAACGTGTGCCATAAATAGGGTATGTGTGCCATCAATGGGGGATGTGTGCCATCAATGGGGGACGTGTGTATTCAATAGGAGACATGTGCCAGCACTGGGGGACGTGTGCCATCAACGGGGGATGTGTGCCATCAATGGGGGACGTGTGCCTTCAATAGGAGACGTGTGCCAGCAATGGGGGATGTGTGCCATCAATAGGGTATGTGTGCCATCAATGGGGGACATGTGCCATCAATGGGGGACGTGTGCCATCAATGGGGGACGTGTGCCATCACTGGGGGATGTGTGTCAACACAAGGGGGCTATATCCAATATAAAGGTGCCATATCCAGATTAAGGGGGCTAATTCTAGGATGGGGGCTATATCCCAGGATGAGGGACCATGTACCAGCATAAGGGTGCTATGTATGATTAATGCAAAGCAGTCTGTGGAGCGCTCAGGAAAGGCAGGCAGGGTGAATTATAGATAAAACTTAGCTTTTTATTATTCTCCTTCACAGCCACAACACGTTTCCACTGACACAGCAGTCTTCCTCAGGTGGAATGAAGGAGGACTTCAAAATTACAACTTTTATACGTAAAAAACAACCCTCATTGGTTAACAACCCCCTTTATGTCAACCAATCCTCAAATACCCTGGTTAACCCTATAAATACTACAACCATAGGTAGATCATATTACATCTTCCCATTCATAAAATAAGCCTCCCCCACAACACTACCCATAACATTCCTATCCATCATATCTGCAAAATATAAAAATATATAAAATGTGTAAAAAACAGATAAAAACCAAAAAACATAAAATATACAATATAAAATATATTTATATTGTATATTTTATGTTTTTTGGTTTTTATCTGTTTTTACACATTTTATATATTTTTATATTTTGCAGATATGATGGATAGGAATGTTATGGGTAGTGTTGTGGGGGAGGCTTATTTTATGAATGGGAAGATGTAATATGATCTACCTATGGTTGTAGTATTTATAGGGTTAACCTGGGTATTTGAGGATTGGTTGACATAAAGGGGGTTGTTAACCAATGAGGGTTGTTTTTTACGTATATAAGTTGTAATTTTGAAGTCCTCCTTCATTCCACCTGAGGAAGACTGCTGTGTCAGTGGAAACGCATTGTGGCTGTGAAGGAGAATAATAAAAAGCTAAGTTTTATCTATAATTCACCCTGCCTGCCTTTCCTGAGCGCTCCACAGACTGCTTTGCATTAATCATATGTTCCAGTTTCTCCTTTGGAGGATCAGCAGCAGGAGCAGCTTGGAAGGCACATTAACAAAAGGACCTGTGTGGTGTGAGGTGAAGGCCTAGAGCTACAGGACCTTTCCTGTCTGAGCAGTCACATGTTCAGAGCTGGGGCTGGAGGAAGCAGTTCACAGGCAGCAGCACACAGAGATTCCAGGGAGAGCGATTAAGCTCCACACTTCAAGTGATTTACCTGGGCTGTGAAGGGCAGTGCACAGCCCTCCAAGGGGAGCAGCTTTTTTACTAGTTAGGGAAAGAAATTGTTTATACAGGTGCACCCATTGCGCATCCTTTTCTGTTTATTTACATAAGGGTGCTATGTGGGACATATACCCTATATGATTTGTTAGACAGACACTGACATTATAGGATGAACCCCATTTAAACTTAAATTTTTTTTTCTCTTTTCCTTCACCAAAATTGGGGGTGCGTCTTATAAAGCGAAAAATACGGTACTTTTTTCCCCCCAATCTATAAAGAATGGGTCCTGAAATAGCTCCCTATATACAGTATGAGCCCACTAATAGCTCACTATAAACACTATGAACCCTCACATACTCAACATATAGCACGATATATACAGTATGAGCCGTCAAATAGCTCCCCATATACAGTATGAGCCCCCACATAGCTCCTATATACAGTATGAGATCTCATATAGCCTCCCTAGATACAATTTGAGCTCTCACAAAGCCTCCCTATAAACAGTATGAGTCCTCACATAGCTCTGTATACGATATATAGGATGAGCCCTTACATAGCGTTCCTTGATAAAGTATGAGCCCTTATATAACCTTCCTAGATAAAATATGAGCCCTCACATAGCCTCCCTATATATAGTATGAGCCTTCACTTAGACTCTCTATATACAGTATAAGCCCTTACAGAGCTCCCTAAATGTAGCCTCTCTATATACAGTATAAGCCCTTACATAGCCTCCTATACACAGTATGAGGCCCTGCACAGCCCACTTACATACACTATGAGCCCCAACGTATCCTCCTATGTACAGGATGAGCTTTCAAACATCCCATACACATATTAAAAAAACAAAACAATACATACTCACATTCCTCCTGCTCCCCCAGCACTCTGCTTCGGTCCCTGAGGATTCATTTCTTCTTGTGGCTGGTGCGTACATGTTGGCGCACACCTGCTGATGACGCCATTACGCCAACACATTGCAGGACAGGTCTCTGGAGCTCACACTGTGCTGCTATTCTGTATTGCCAGCAGCGGAGCTCCAGGAAAGGTCTCTGTCGGGAGATGTGTGCTGGGGGAACGGGAATGAGGTGTGTATGTGTCGTACATAAAGCAATACGTTGAAGGTAATCTAGCTATGGGCTCCCCTGTCCTTATTGGCGGCAGCAAAGCTCCAGGAAAGTTCCCTACCTGGAGGTGTGTGTCGGGGGAACATAAGTAAATTGAGTATGTGTCATACATAAAGCATTTTAGTGAAGGTCATCTGGCCATGGGCCCCCCAGAGCCTCAGGATTCAAGTGGTTGCCCAGATTGCCTTTATTATAATCCGCCGATGCGCCTGACATCTACATGTCTCCTCCTGATCTCATTTTGGCCCTCCAGTAAGTAGCAGATGAGTTGGCACATGGGCCATATGTATTTATACACCTGTCTTCATTATTTGGTCTCTTCCTTTCTGGAATGCAAATGGGGGAATGCGAGGGATTTTCATTTTGGAAGTAGAAGTTATGCATTTATAACATTTACTATCAAAAGCGAAAAATGGGAAAAGCACTTGTATATACAATGAAAAAATCAGGTGCACGGCCCTCCAATAACCAAAATCCAATAGTAAATAATATGAACACAAAGTAGAAGGCAGCACTCCTGAATAAAGTGAGCAATAGTGGACTTTAATCACCTATGGCGTAACTGATCAAAATGTCATGAATGTGTCAGATGTTTCAATTACAAAAAAAACATACCAAAAAAATCAACATTCAACTCAGAGTATTGAGCTTGTGTCACTAGTGAAAAACAAGCAATTTTCAAATTTTTCATTGGCTTAAAACAAAATATGTGGTAAGAAAGGATCATTTTGACATAGTGTTTCTGTTTCATCATCTCTAATTAACTAGAATTTCTCTGGAATTAATTAATGGTATGCAAAATGTTTAACTACAAACTACCACAATAAAAGGGAAGTTTCCTTATGTGTCTCCTTCTGGATAAATAATATTTGGCAATATCTGATTTTTCGGTGTGATGCTAAAAGCTTCATTTTCCCAATCTGCAAAGCTGATGATATTATTACAGTTCAGTCATGTGTCAGGCTGCCTTCACACAGCGCAGTAATGTGTTAATATTTTTAGAGACTTTTATGGTTCGTTTTTGACATTACAAATAAAGTGATCTTTTCTGTAATGATGGCATTTTTGTAAAATTGTGAAGCGTAAACCCTTCGTTGTGTCTTCAGAAGTCTTCACCTAGTACATTTTTTAAGTTGATCTAATAATAATGTAAAAGTAACAGTTGAGTCTATTTGGAAATTTACGGCAACATTTACCAATCCAGGCTAATCATATGCCAGTCTAGGGCCACTAGGACAGTTCAGATTTTCTTATACGTGTTCTGTCCAATTTTTTTCAGGACTGAATCTCCACATAAAAAGCCAGAGTCATTTGTTTTTTATCCTAGACTTGGATCAAACTTACCCATGCAAGTCTATGGGTAAGTGAAAATTTCAGACATCACCCTGACAGCATCCAAGAAACCTAAAACGAAAAATTCAAACATCACCTTGGTGGCATCCGAGAAACCTCCAATGAAAAATTCAGGCATCACACTGACGGCATCTGAGAAACTTCCAGTGAATAATTCAGACATCACCCTGACAGCATCCGAGAAACCTCCAATAAAAAAACTCATATGTCACTCGACGGCATCCGAGAAACCTCCAATGAAAAATTCAAGCACTACACTGACGGAATCCGAGAAACCTCCAATGGAAGAATTAAGGTACTGTCACACGTAACAATATCGTTGCCGATATCGTTCAAAAGTCACATGTTTTGTGACGCTTGAACGATGTCGAAACAACATCGTTGCGTGTGAGACTACAAACAATGATCGATCAGTCGGCTGATCGTCCATGGTTTGATTTGACGACAGGAATTCAAATCTATCGTTGGTTGCCCGGTGGACATGCAGGGAGACGACCGATAAGCCAGCTCCCAGCGCCTCTCTGCAAGTGCTGGGAGCAGATCTCCAAGGTAAACAGTAGGTATCTAGGCAGCGCGCTCTGCCTAGATACCCAAAGTATACCTTGGTTACCAGCCTTCTCCGCTCACGGGCTGGTATCCAAGGTACACAGTGGGTAACTAGGGTCCCTAGTTACCCGCTATGTACCTTGGATACCAGCCGGTGAGTGGAGAAGGCTGGTAACCAAGGTATACTTTTAGTATCTAGGCAGAGCGCTCTGCCTAGATACCCGCTGTTTACCTTGGAGACTAGCCTGCTCTCGCTTACCGCAGCCTGGCAGCGGGAGTAAGACATCATGGAAACAATATTTAAATCATTTCCACGATGACGGTGGCCCACTGATCGCTGGTGAGTCTGTATGTGTGACAGCTCACCAGCGAACTGAACGATTTTGTTAGCGATCGTGCGTGCATGTGATTGCTAACAAAATCGTTCATTACATTAATGCGTGTGACGTGGCCTTTAGGCATCACTATGACGGCATCCGAGAAACTTCCAATGAATAATTCAGAAATCACCATGACGGCATCCGAGAAACCTCCAATGAAAAATTCGTACATCATCCTGACGGCATCCGAGAAACCTTCAGCGCTTATTTTTTGCGTATGGGAAAAACTGATGAGGCACTAATGGTAAAATGTGAAACTGTGACAAACACTGATTAAAATCTGAGCAAAACACTAAAGAAAATAAGTTTATTTTCAAGTATGCATAAAATTTGGAAGTGTGAAACAGGCCTAATTAGTCTTCAACTCTTTGGTATGCCAAATGTATTTATAAATACCTCTTAGTAATTTTGCAACATTTTGGGACTTTCCATTACAACTAGATTTCATTTCCAATGTACATCAGCGTATTGAAATACTTAATAGTAAATTTGCTGAGCAATGGTTGGCTAAGGGCCTTTCACATCAGCGTTTTTTGAAATTTGCGGCAGATGCGGTGAAAAAACCGCATCTGCCGCGATTACCGCATACCGGCTGCACTTGCGGCGCGGTTGTGGTAAACGCCATGCAAAGTATAGGCGTACTTGCGGCAGGTGCGGCAAGTGCAGTTTTGCCGCTGATGTGAAAGGGCCCTAAGTCTACTTTACTAGGTTGCTTCTACTTCAGTATCTCCTTCATTGCAAGTATGTATGGCTGTATATAAACTTTGTCAGTATATTCAACACTTCGTTAAATTAAATCTCTATTTATTACTAAATGTTTTTAAAGGGATGGTCTGAAGGTTAAACTAAATTCACCCTAAATCCATTTCTATTTGAAGCCATAATCTTAGCTATTTTCTATTAACCTTGCATTAAAAATTCCCTAGTGTTTCTTGATAACTATCTAACTGGTATTCTAATTTTCCCTCTACTTCCTGTCTGATGATGCTTTGAGAATCTAAGTGCATGCTCATTTCAGGGGCTGCTCTGCCTTGCTTTGTCCTTCCCTGCGACCTGTGCACTAAGCAGTAATAATCTGCAGGCAACAGAACATGTCAATACCCGGCATGCAGGAGACTATCACTGTCCCTGCTAGTGATTTCACTGGATTCCTGCTTGCTGGGTATTGACACCACTCTGTTGCTAACAAATTATTACTGATCTAAGCCGAGTACTGTCTCAATGCACAGCTTGCAGGGACGGACAGACATAGGAGGGACATAACAGCCCCTAAAATATGCATTAATGATGACACTTAGATTCAGGGAGGGGGCAGGGGCTGTGACAGTGACAGCAGCCTCTGCCCCTTCCCTGACACAAAAAATCATCAGTTGTGCTTGTTTTGGGGGCTTGTCCCTGCGCTGTGCACTGTGTGATCTGCATAGTGACAGCGCCCTCTCTGGTGTCGGCTTAGCTCTGCAGTTGTGACACGGCTGTGTTGCCTGTTCATAATATCTGGCATACTAAATCAATACTTTATAGTAATAACATAAGGTACTTTACCATCTTCAGATGTTCTTGGTCTCGTTGAGCTGTGTGTGAACTGGGATGTTTGTAAAGCGGTAACGTTACTGACATAACCACTCTTCTGTGTCGTCAGGTGTCACAAAGAACAGTGTGGAAGTGGCTGCTGTCACAGAATCTGACCCCTGATGACACTTTGTTTGAGTATCCCAGAATGCACTGGTATTCTCAAACGAAGCGTCATCAGACAAGAACTAGAAAAAAATAGATTAGTAGTTATAGTAGTATATTAGTAGTTAGGGAACACCAGGGAATTTTGAATACAAGTATATTAGAAACTAGCTTAGATTATGGCATCAAATAGATAGGGATGAAATTTACTTTGCTTTTGAACCACCCATTTAATAGAGTCATCAGTCACCATTCATGCTTATGGATTTACTATTACCTTTATTTAGTGTTCCATCCATAGCTTGGTTGATGAAGTAATTTATTTTGCTTTTTAAAATCCTCATCCAAAATAAAAATATTAGGTGCAGGTTGATGACATGGTTAAACATTGCACTACCATGAAAGTAAATCAAGTCCAAAACTGTTGGAAGATTGTGATCTTTAATGTCAACACGTTTCAGAGTTTAATACTCCTTGCTCAGAACCAAAATCACATTTATCGTAATTTTTTACTATAATTTTTGTCCTGAATAACTCTGAAATGCGATGACCTTAAAGTTCATGATCCGCAATCAGTTTTGGACTCAATTTACTTTCACGGTAGCACGGTGTTTAACCCTTTCATCAACCTGCACCTATTATCTCCCATCGGGGGCGGCTGAAGCAGTCATAACTACACACTAATATAGTAGTCGTGACATTCACAGCTAATGAGGGTTAGCCTTTCTGATCTAATTCAGGTCCACTATACTCGGATAAGACCTATCTGCTCTTTTTTGTCAACCTATTTTCTTTTGCACCTGTCAATTTTTGAAATAATGCATATTTCACATTTTCGGTCAGTACAATAAACCTCATTTCAATCCTGAAATATTACTGTGTCCATCAGTTATTACATATATCACACTGAAATAGCTGTTGCAAAAACCCAATTTTAAACAATAAAAAATGAGTAAGATTAAGAGGGGTGCCCAAACTTTTTCATATGACTGTATCTGTGACGTTTCAAGGATATCGTTCAGGATATCCTAGTGTGGGGTGCCTTCACACTGTGGCGTGATCCGGTCCGGGGCTGTCCGGGATGACCCTGACAGCCGCGGACTGGATTAGTACACAGGACTGGATGGCTAATTTGCCCTCCGGTCTGGTGTGCAGCGCACGCAGCTGCAGCCGTTGACAAGTCAGGACCGAGGCGCTGCGGTCCTGACTTATCAGCAGCGGGAACTGCATGCGGCTGCACACCGGACCGGAGGGCATATTAGCCCTCCAGTCCTGTGTGCTGATCCAGTCCGCGGCTGTCAGGGTCATGCCAGACAGCCGCAGACCGGATCACACCGCAGTGTGAAGGCACCCTAAACCCACCATAATTCACCAGCACTGATGTTCATGGGCGTATAGACAAACTCTAAAGGTACCGTCACACGCAGCAATATTGCTTGCAATTTCACCGGCAATTTGCTGGTCGCAGTGAAATCATGGACACATTGTTCTATTTTGTTGCCGTGTACAAATGTAATAATGTGTCCATGATTTCACTGCAACCAGCAAATTGCCAGTGAAATTGCAAGCAATATTGCTGCATGTGACGGTAAGGGTTCACACACACTAGCCATGATTTTCTTAGAATCAGAAGTTATATGCAAATGACACTCAGCTCAAACTCTGCTGTAAGCATGAGCCAAGTGTCATTCACTGTGCTCCCTCTCTCTTCTCTCTTGGATGCGAGAATCAGACCTCAAGTGAGGAGAAGATGGAGAACATCTTCTCAAGTGTTTGTCTTGATTTATATTAGACTACACTTACAATAATATTTATTCACTTACATAGCACTATTAATTCCAAAATGCTTTACATACATCAGTAATTCTGTCCCTATTGCGGCTCACAATCTATTCTCTCTATCAGTATGTCTTTGAAATGTGGGAGGAAACCCACACAAACACTGGGAGAACATACAAACTCCTTGCAGATGTTTTCCTTGGTGGGATTTGAACGCAGGATCCCAATGCTGCAAGTCTGGAGTGCTACCCACTGAGCCACCGTGCCACCCTTGGATGGCATATGAGCACTGTCTGATATGTTCCAGACACTTATTGACCTGAATGGATACACATCATCCGATATACGCTGGCAGTCTCAGCTATAGCGATTTTTTTCTCATGCCAAAATGGCATGAGAAAGAAAGCGCTGGTAGTCACTGACTGAAGATTTGGGAAGATTAAAAATCATTGAACCACTGCCAAGATTGCCATAGAGTTGCCATGGTACAAAATAGTTATGCTTTTGTATATTTTGTCCCCTGCCAGTTTATTAGGATTTTTAGATCTTTATCTCAGAATAATATAATTTTTGCTGTGCAATAGGAATTTTGTCATTTGCTGCATTTTGGAGAATTATTTCAGTTTTAGCAAAATAATTGATTTGTGCAAATAATTTAAATTTTTCAGATTTACAGGTATATTGTGCTCAAGTTAATATGTACCATATATACAAATGTAATGTTTAGTTAGTTATTTTAAAAAATATTATCTTACATATTTTCATTACATTTGGCTATTTAAAATCTAAATATGCTACTTTTATTAAAAATAATTACAGCACTTACATAGTGACCTGTGTTAGCAATAAACGGCTGAAAACTGCTATACAACTAATATAACAGACAACCGAGGCTCTCAAGCAAAACAATGAGGATTACTGAGATTTTATTTGGAAACTTCAGCTTTAATCTCGTTTATTAGTCCCAGATTATTGCTGAACACAATACAATTATTTTACAATCCTTGCTCTAATCTTCTGGCTTGTAATGTGGATTGTCACTGGGACAGTAAAGTAAGTAGAACAGGCAATGGTTACAAGGGTCCAGTCCTCTGCATTCACATTGTGTTACTAAGGCTGGTTTCACATTGCATATTTTTTCCTGTCCGTGGGATCCTACTTTTTGTAGGATCCCACAGACAGGAACGGACACAACAGGGGGTGACCTATTCTGTGTCCGGGTCCGTGATTATCATGGATCCGGACACAGAATGAGCAGTGCGGGGTAATTTCACTTCCGCAATGTATATATACATTGTGGAAGTGAAATTTAAGTGAAAGCAAGTGTTAAAAATAAAAACATCGATTCTCACCTGTCCTGCGATCCCCCGATGTGCGGCATCTAGCTCCGGATGCTGGAAGGACCTTGCTGGGCGGGCTACCTGCTCAGCATCATCGGTCACATGATCGGTTACTGCGGTAACCGGTCATGTGACTGTGACGTCATGCCAGGTCCTGTACACCTGGAGATGCCGACGGCGGTGGATCGCAGAACAGGTGATAATCTATTTTTTTTATTTTTAACACTTGTTTTCCCTTAAATTTCACTTCCGCAATGTATATATACAGTGCGGAAGTGAAATTAGATGGTTAGGAGCTATTTTAATGTACTGAGCATGCTCAGTACACTAAAATTGGGACCTGTGCTTCATAGGTCCCCATGTTATGGGCCACTGATCATGTCAGATCCGATTCGAGCCAATTTGATCTGCTGTGCTCAAAATCGGAGGAGTCTCCGTTTTTGGGTACAGCAAAAAATTGGACTGAATCGGATCCAACAAAATCGGATGGCAATTAGGCCAAATCCGATCCGATCCCCACATACATGGGGGCCAAATTGGATCCATGGCTGTCGGTTTTACAACGGACAGCCACGGATGGTAAAAATACGCAGTGTGAAAGCAGCCTAAATGAACGGAGGGCCAGTTAAATGGTCACTGTCCATTAGAATGTACAACTATCATGAATAGGTTCACAATAATCGTACCATCTAGAATGTCTGGCACTTGATCGTCAGGTGAAATAATCTTTTTGGTTACATAGTAGACCATAGCTCTCGCAGGGAGCCATCCTGGGTAAACAGGACACACGCTGCCAAGAACAATTACAGCCAACATATACTGAACAATTTATTGCTGATATTTCAGTTTGCATCTGAGGCCAGTTCGGCCCATGGAAAAAAGCTTTTGTAAGAATGCGAACCAGCAAGAAAATTGTAGTAATTTAATGCGTCCGTAAACTCGCCTTCTATTTAGACCCGGAGCTCATAAGGCCCCTTTCACATCAGCGGTTTTTGCTGATGTGCAGCTGATTCGGCAGGTGGCGCCGTATCTACCGGATTGGCCATCTAATGGCCGCATTTGCGGCCCGGATCCAGCAAGCCCCATGCATTGTCTATGGGGCTTGCGGTCCGGTACAGCAAGTGCGGTTCTGCCAGATTCGGAAGATCCGGCACTTGCAGACACGAAAAAAAAACGCAAGCACCAGTTCGGCAGATCCAGCATAACCACACTTGCCGCACCGAACCACAAGGCTCATAGACAATGCATAGGGCTGCTGGACTGGTGCCGCAAGTGCGGCCATTAGGCGTCAGATTTGGCAGATGTGGTAAATCTGCCGGATCTTCCGCATATCAGCGAAAAACACTAATATTTAAGGGGCCTTACTGAGGTTTGGATGCAGTGAAAAAAAAACATGCATTTGTCAGCATGTGTTTTTTTGCTGATTGTGTGTAGTTTTTTACTTATGTAGACAGGCCTTAACAGGGCATTTTAGTGACTGCTGAACGAAATTTAGCAGACAATGATTTGATAATTTAAAGAGTTTAAAATAATAAAAGGCCAGACTCTTTTATATTTTCATTAAAGAGTATATTTTGTACACTAAATCCTATAAGGGCATACATGTTGCCCACCCTCTCTCACTATGAGATAATGTCCCCCATCCTGTGCTAATATCTCCCATCCTGGACCCCTTCAAAGTATACAGGTGCATCTCAATGAATTAGAATATCATCAATAAGTTATTTTTTTTTATTAATAAATACAAAAAGAAAAATGAGTCATTACAAACAGAGTCATTACAAACAGAGTGATCTATTTCAATTGTTTCTTTTTGTAAATGTTGATGATTATTGTTTACAGCCAATGAAAACCCAAAGGTCATTATCTCAGAAAATTAAAGTATAGAAGATGAAGGGATAAAAACCGCGCTGCCATATTCCACAAAACATCAAAGGGTGAATATGATATTGAATTATTAGTCAATGCATTTCAGCGCGGTTTTTCACTCTTCAAACGCCCTACTCTATGTGCACCACACTGGGGACTGCAGTAGCTGTGATATGCTTTTATAGTGGTTGTGACTCTCACAACCACACAAGGTGAAGCCTCTGATATCTATTTAGGTAATATTTTATCTCTCAGACGCTTCATCCTCCCTATTTTAATTTTCTGCGATAATGACCTTTGGGTTTTCATTAGCTGTAAACCATAATCATCAATATTAAGGCCCAGTTCACATCTAAGGGGGTTTATGTTTCTGTTCCTAATCGCATAGAAATGCAGAGAAACACATCCAAAAATGCACCCATTGGTTTCAAAGGAAAACACAATGAAAACGCATGCAAAAACGCATGTGTTTTTGCAAACGCAGCCCAAAACGTTGCATGCCGGTTACTTTTAATTGCAGTTTAAGTCCATAGACAACCCAGCCGGGTACTGTGTCCTCCAAAGTTGCAGCCTGGACAGCTTACAAGTAGTCTGCTGAGACACGGAGTACAAGGCCTTTCCTAGCTGCCCTGTTCTCTCAGAAACTTTTCTACTCCTTTGTTCCCTGTGTCCTTGTGCTACAAGTCCCAAAGCAGGTAATTGTAGGCCCTTCTGACTGCCTTGCAAGTCCTCAAGACCCTCTATAGTCCATTTGCTTGGAAGAATCCACCGTGGTGGTCACTACAACTGCAGTCCAGTGGCCTCCAGTTTCTTGGCTGGTCCTGAAGATCCCAGACCAAATTGGGGCTGGCACCCCTGTGCAGCTAGTTCCTCTACCCGGTTGTCACACCAACTGTAGATTCGGGTCCTCAGGCCCGGAGATCAGCAGCCAAACCTCCCACATGGGTCCTGCTCTCTTGCAACGTGCCTGGGTTCTCTGGAACTCATTTCTTCTTTGCCATGATGTTGTCTCTTCACTTCCCTAACTCCAACTGTTCCTCCTGTTCACCTTCCACCCCCTCAACTAACTTCTCCCTCCAGCCAGGAGATTGGCTGCTTGTCCGCCCATTATCTCCCTGGACTGAGGGTTGGACAGTGTTGGGTGTGTTTGGTGGTCTCAGCAGGGCTTTCCTATCTTACCTGCGAGCATGATACCGCACCTGTTGGATCGGTGCAGTGACAAAAAAGAGCAGAGAGGCCAGAGAGAGGAGCAGTGACTATAAGAACTTTCTTTTTTACCTTTAGATGGCTCTGTAAGGTTCAGAATAATGGCAGCCACCATTTTGCTGACTTTCAAAGAATCGAATTGCAAAAAAATCCACATTTTGGTGAATGCTGATTGTTAAAAAAAATATGAGTAGAATTTAGTCCCACTTAAAATTATCTGGATCAATTGAAAACTGTTGTTTAAATTAACACTAGACATCCTCAATTGAATGCCAGGCGTATTGGTCTTTAACAATGGAAGAACAAATTTTAAACCTTGTAAAAATATGTGTTCACTTAGCATAAATTCAAGATTACAAACATGGCTTTTCTAATACCTGAAGTCATATCCGAAAGTGTTTGCACCCTTGAAATTGTTCCAGAAAATGAAGAATTTCTCCTAGAAAATGATTGCAATAAACACGTTTATTTCCACTGTGTGCATTGAAACAACACAAAAAAACGTAAAAAAATGGGACATAATTTCACACAAAATCCAAAAATAGGCCAAACAAAATTGTTTGCACCTTTAAAATTGTGAGTAAACAACTTTGTTTCAAGAATATGATGCTCGTTCAGACTCACCGTACCGCAACGTAAGTAACAGGTGTGGGAAATATGAAAATCACACCAGAAATCAGATAAAAAGGGATAAGATGACTCCGTCTTTGCATTGAGTGTCTGCGTGTGCTACACAAAGGATTGAGAACAGAAAGAAAAGAACTGTTTTAGGACTTGACAACCAAATTTATTGAAAAAATAATAATAATCACAAGGTTACAAGTCCAGCTCCAAAGATGTTGATGTTCCTTTGTCTAATGTGGCTCTCCATTGGTCAGTGTGCCACTATAGGGGACTACACCAGAATAATGTGTGTGGTATCCGGTCACCCGAGGATGTGAATGTTAACCTGAGTCCCTCATCCCCGCATTCATACACTTAGAGCTTGGGACCAATTGGCTAAACCCGTTACCAGGGTAAGTGGTCCCGGTGGGAGGAGCTTGAGGAGTAGTGAAAAGAGCGGGAAGGACAGGCAGTGAGTCAGTCGTAAGTGGAGTGAAGTAGTGAGGGACGTCGAGGAATGAGGACCCTGCGAGAAGGGTGTGGAGGGTGCCTGTAAAGGAAGGCAACCCAGACAGAAGGGGGATCCATGGCTTGTGCAGACATGTGCTGGACTGTAGATCGCCAGTCCGGGAGGGAACCCAGTCCAAGATGGAGTACCGGGTCAGAGTGCAGTTCAGGAAAGTTCAACTCTGAGCCGCCAAACCTGGTGGGTCAAAGGCCTTCCATATAGCCCCGACCTAGTCTGACATGCATGTCCCCTCCAGGAGCACTAAACTAGGTTAGCCCCTTAGAGCGAAAAAGGGTACCTCTATATACCCAACGGGCCTGGTAGTAAGAGGGCTCCATGCAGGACAGCGCATGGATAGTAAGGAGAGCGCAGTGAAAAGGACAGAGAGTGTAAAAGAAGGAACATCATTGGGGGCCTCAGAGAGACTTTGCATCCTTTGGTGACTCCCCGGCCAGCTACCCGTGACTGGTGTGTACCGATGAGAACTGCCTTGACAAGTTGCCAGTAAATACCCGTGCAGAGCAAAAGGTCTCCTTTGTCCCATTTCCATGGGCCATAGGGCACCATCCGGCGCCTCCAGTGAAACCAGCAACACCCGGCTGAAATCAATACCCTGTGGTCTCGCAGCTACTTCTCCCAAGCCCTAGGGGGGTACTGGGTTCATCTTCTGGTGGTCTCGACGAACAGGATACAAACCACCCGTGAACAACGGTATTGTGCGCCTTACGGACTTTAATACTCGGCCTGAAAGAACTGTTTTTGTTGTTTCTAAAGAACCCCAAAATGGTGGGCCGCGCAAATGTGAACAACAATGTGCTGGCCCAGGGGTGTGCTTCGGCCCCTCAGTGGAGGGCCATGGCAGAGGCGCGAAAATACTTGCCCACCCCAATTGCCATCAAACAAACAAGGGGGACGGGCCAGAGATGAAAGTAACCCACCCAAAGACTTTAGAAAGCGGAAGAAGGATGCGGCCTTTCTGGAGAACCACATTCCAAGACCTGAGAGTCCAGCTGTGTGAAACAGTAGAGTGGACTATCAGGCGATGGAGTGCAGATGTTGCCCTAGAACTGTCCTGCAGGACCATGTGGAGGAGGTCCAGTGACCAAGAGCTGGAACCGGGAGCAAGAGACGAACCCACAGTTGAACACCCGGTTGCCAGTGAGGACCCGCCAGCCGAGTAGCAGCCCGTCATCACCAGTGTGGAAGTCGGGGCATCCGGGCCCCCGAAGAGGCAGTTGACCTGAACCCCATCTGATGCCCAGCAGCGAGACGGAGTGGAGCCCGAAACAGCCACGAGCCAGAGGTCCTGGAGGTGTCCACGGAAAGCAGGATGTTGTGTTGGAGGCCATCCTAGAAAAAGCGCAAAACCAGCCGAGCTCCGAGGAGGAGGATGACAGGATGATGACATCGAGGAAGTCAGGCATCCGGGCCCCGCGAAGCCTGGTGGTATAACATCCAGCCCCGCCTGGACAGGAGAAGCAGAGTCATCATGGAGGGACTGGTACAGGAGCAGGTTTCTCGGTCCCATCCACGAGCAGCCCGACTACTTGAAAGAGCAATACCTGACCGACCAGATGCTTCAGCAGCGTCGCCGTGAGGAGTGGTGGGCCAGGGAGCTTGAGAACCTGCAAGCCCAGCCAGCTGCCCGTGACTGTGTGACTGTGTACCGATGAGAACTGCCTTGACAAGTTGCCAGTAAATACCCGTGCAGAGCAAAAAGGCCTCCATCCTCAACACAGCAGAGTCTGCATCAGCTTCCACCTGTAAGCCGCCTTCCAGTGATAAATCCATTCATCCATCCCTGCCTACGGGAGCAATACCATCTGGCTGCAGTATCTTCATCCACAGAGGTCTGAAGGCAGCGCTGGTAACATTACCAGGTACCGTAGGTGGCGTCATAACACTTTATTTTATTATTTTTACTTCAACACTTTTCAGTGACCACCAAGGCAACGGGCCTGGGCACGGCCACCAGTGACAGCAACGTAATCAACGCCCGGGTTCTGAGTACTTCTCTGGCCCTGGGGTCGGTCACTATGGTACGCAACTTAATAAATTTACAACCTATGGCACTGTAGCTAATCTCCCTGGACACATATGACAGAGAAAAATTAATGAAATGTTGTGATGCAGAATAGTCCAGATGGTGGATAAGCAGCCCCAATAATGTTTCTGACACAGATAAATAAAAAAGCTATATTGCAGTTTGAATATGAAAAATAAAGACTGCAGCACTCTTTTCTGGATGTTTTCCTTGGCCTTTTAATGCTTTCACATGTTTTTGGCGCCGTTACGGTCAACCTGTGACTTCCTCCAGCAGTCACGCATTGGCTATGCTGGGTAATCCATTAACCTCTATTATTAATTCACCATTACTCATTACAGTTAATACAACATAAAAACAAAGTGTTTCTTATCCCTTACACCTTATGTTACAATTGTTATGACTATTTCATACATAAAATATTACAATATTGTTAGCTTAAAATTACAGTGCTAGATATCTACAGTGAATCAATTACAACCCAGTGTCTGCCTAATTCCAATTAATTATTCTAGAAATCATACACTGCACAGTTACCTCATGTCCAGCGTGAATAGCGCTGGTGCCCGCCATGTTGCAGTTTGCACAAATGTACATGATCAAGTTAAACTCCTTCTCGATGATGCGTCTTGTGGACAGATGAAACCAAGATAGAGCTTTTGGTAACTGCACATCATTCTATTGTTTACCCAAAAATGATAATGATACCTGTAAAGAAAAGAACACTAGTACCTACTGTCATCGGTCTTCCTGCAGGACAATGCGGTGAAAGTTCTGAAGTTGCAGCAATGAGTCCGGATGTAAATCCCATTGAACCTCTGTGTGTATGAGGCACACGGAGGTGTGGGAGCGGTGATGTGAACGTACTGTACCTCCGAAGTGGAGGCTGACCCACAGATAGGAACAAGCCAGAGATGCTGGTAGTGATAAAGCAAAGTCTTTAAAGGGGTTTTCCCATGAACAAAGTTAATTTAAAAGTTCATTTTATTCAATAGATCTTGGAATAATAATAATTTCCACAATTGTTTTAAAAAAAATGTTCATGTGCTGAGATAATCATACAGGCTGTGCTCAGATAGCTCCCTGTATATAAGCTGTGCCCCACATTGCCACCAGTATACAGTCTTTGCCCCCACAGAGCCTCAGCAGACAGGCTGGGCCCACATAGCCCCATGTATACAAGCTGTGCCCCACATAGCCACCAGTATACAGCCTTTGCCACACATAAACCCCAGTATAGAGGCTGGGCCCCACATAGCCCCCTGTATAAAAGCATTGCCCATATAGCCCCTGTATACACCAGTACATATAGTAAAAATTAAAACACATACTCACCTCATTCCTGTCCTCTCGTTGCTCTGCTCCAACCCGCCTGTCTTCATGTCCTCTTGATGCCGGCACGTACATGATGGCTCTGGCTGATGACGTCATCACACAGGCGACGGGAGCGCCCCTGAGATACGCTGCTGCTGTGCATTTCCAGGGAAGCTCCCTGCTCTGAGAGGTACACCAGGAGAACGGGAACAAGATGAGAATCTGTTGCTGCACAAAACATTATAATGAGGGCATTCTGGCCATGCCCCCCCCCTAGAGCTGCAGGCCCTGGGTTGTAGCCCAGATTGCCTTCATTATAATCTGCCTATGCACTCAAATATTAAGTTGAGGGTGCCAACAATTTTGTCTGGCCCATTTTTGGAGTTTTGCGTGAAATTATTTCCAATTTGCCTTTTTTTCTCAGTTTTTTTTTTGTGTTGCTCCAATACAAGTAAAGGAAATACATGTGAGTGACAAAACATATGTAATTGCAAACATTTTCTGGGAGAAATACTTCATTTTCTAGAGCAATTTCAATGGTGCCAAAACTTTCAGCCATGACTGTACTTTTCAGATGGGTTGCACTTGTGTTCTTGCAGACTGTGGTCAAATGTTAATGACAATATCATTCTCACAATGGGTAGAAGAGACTTCAGAATATAGACAAGTGCGTTAACTCACCACAGCCAAAAATATCATGTAAGACTAGTGCAAGTGGAAAAGTTAACACATTAATTATCATACCATTGAACTTATACACTGCTTTCTTGTGGTCTATGTAACTATGGCATTTCCAGAAACAAGATCTGTTTCTGAGAAGTGATGCATCCTTTCTTGCTAACTACTGTAGCTAAAACTTAACATAAATGCATGTGGGAAAGAAATGATATGAGTAAACAGGCTATATGTTGGTATATACAATATATCCACACATATCCCATATACATATATGGCAAATGAAATAATTTTTAATCACATCACCACGTTTCTAAGTAATTATTTTTATAGGTACTATTGATATGAAATTCTCACTAAATGTCGGTTATAGTGATGAGCGAGTAGAAAGATATTCTGATTCGGATAGCTCTAACCAAATACTATGAAATGTTTAAGTATTCGTATCCGAATGAGTTCCCCGTTGACTTGCATTGCATGAGTAATGAGTAACGAGTAATGAAACAGTTCAAAGTATTTGGTTAGAGCTACCTGAATCCAAATATTTCACTACTCACTCATCACTAGTCGGTAACAACCTATTCAATCAAAATAGGCAAAGAAATCAAACCGTAGATGTCCATAAATTAAGTTATGTATAATTATGAGTAATTACACAGAGAAAAGGTATTTAAGACATTAAGAAAGATAGATGTAAAAAGCCATGAAAAGGCATCACACTAGCTTAAATCTATCTGTAATTAGAAAGCAATCCTGCCACTAAGTGAAAAATAATATCAGTTAGGTCAACTGTTGGTTCAATTTAAACTGTAATTTTGTCTCATTACTAATGTGGCACACAAAAAAATATCTCATGATAGCAAAACCAGTGAGCTGTCTCAAGATTTTTGCAACCTTATTATTGCAAAACATACTGATGGCATCGGTTACAGATGAATTTCTAAACTACTGAAGGCTCCAGTAAGCACTGTTGGGGCCATAACCTGGAATTGGAAATGTTGCGCCCCTATGGCAAAACGCCACAGGAAGGTACTGCACCCCAAACACGAGGTATAGTGCCTTCGTAGTCGCGGATGAGGAGAAAACCCAGAGTCTGCACCAAAACATGCTCATAGGACACCTTAGTACAGGGAACTGGTATTCAGTAGGTCCCAGGGGGGTGGAGCCTAAGATAGCTGGAAGACCTTGAGTGACAGTTACTGACAAGTCAGTCAGATGGTGACAGAAGAGCGAAGAGGACGGTCACAGGGGACCATGCGGTCGTGACAGGAGGGCATCTCTCAGAGGGAGGTGACCCAGACAACGGAAGGGGACACTCCAGGACTGGTCGGAGCCTGCTGGAGGAAGTCCGGGTCAACACTGGTGAACCGAGGTGGTTAGTTGACGGTTTATCCCTAACCGCAGAACGGGGGGCTTAAAGTAGGAGCCACATCGCTACAAGACTAAATCCCACCTCTGTCCCAAAGAGGGTCCAAGACACTAAAAGGGAAGGACTAATTACCGGTGGTGATAGAGTTAGTCTTCTCATCACTCCCATCAGAACCGGAAAGGAGTCATAAGTAACTTAGTAACAGACCTGGGGACCGGCGAAGGGGCTCTTTAGTGTGGCTGAGAGCAGTGAGCCAAGAGCCACTGTAAGTAGAGACCAAGAAAGTTATTGTAGAGACACCTCTGACAGACTCTGGGAAAGCCTCCAAAATCTGCAGCTACAATCCTCATTAAACCAGACTGTACCGTGTACCGTTTTCACCTGGTGCAAGTACAGAACTGTTTGAACTGATCTGGTGTCTGGTCTCCTTTCTCGGTGTGGCACTGGTGAGTCCTCCAAGTTAGTTAAAAAAAAAATTCAGATTGGGGATTCATTAAGGCTGGCTTCACATTAGCGTTTGTGTCTGCATGCTGATGGCATGCAGACACAAACGCTGTCATAAGCAGGGACACTTTGATGTGTCCGCAGCGGATAATGTCCGCCTGCGGACACATCACTAGGGAGCCCGGCAGCCAATCGGCGCTGTCCGGGGGCGGGCCGGGGGCGGAGATCAGCGCCGGAGATCTCCGCCCCCCCGGCCGCCGGTAAGCTCCGGGACATGTCGGCGGGGAGAACAGCTGATGTGAGAGCTGTTTGAATCTTCCCGCGCCGACACCGAGAGGAGATGTCGGCGCGGGAAGATTCAAACAGCTCTCAGATCAGCTGTTCTCCCCGCCGACATCGCTAGGAGATTACAGGCGGCGGGGAGAAGGAGGACAGCAGAGCCTCAGCTGATCTCCCGGTGGCCGTCGGTGAGCTCCTGTGACATCACCGGCGGCCACCGGGAGATTTTTCAATGGGTCCGCAGCGTTCTCCTGCGGTGTCATGCAGAGGACACTGCGGACCCATTGAAGACAATGCATTTTTTGTACGCTTGGGGACGCTTGCTGATTGTCCAAGGTCCCCAAACGCACAAAAAAATCCAACTGGCTGCGTCCCGGGTGCGGATGCTGGACACCGGAAGCAGCAGATATCGTCCGCATCCGCACCCGAACGCAGCAAACGCAGGCACCATGCGTTCCTATGTTAAACATAGGAACGCAGTGCGCATGCGTTTGACTGCGTATGGGAACGCAGCAATACGCTGCCTTCCCATACGCAAATGTGAAGCCAGCCTAAATGCGCAGATCCTCTTTATTGGATGGTTAATTTATGGTGGTCTGGTGAGATTAGGGTGATACCCGGCGATGGAACGTCAGGTTCATATAAAATGGTATTGGAGGACAAACTCTTCCGGCTAGGAGTAAGGGAGGGGAGGGGCAATGTCAGGGAAAAAAAAAATCACCAGATCTTTTGTAGCTTTAACGACCTCACCAATTGTTTTACTCATATGCTTTCCTTATAAATACATTTGTTGCTGTCGCCATTTTTATCCAAGGAAACATGGATTGTTGTCTGAGTTTTATTCATGGGATGGGGTTGGAGGGAACTCACAGGAGAGGTAAGATTGTTGTTAGTGGTCAGGTCACAAGAATCGACCTTACCAGAGTCACGGAATTTTACACCACTCTTCTTTTTTCTCATCTTTGAAGGAGCCTTCTCCCAACAGCAATTTTAAGATCCCTCCACATGGGATCAATGGAATTTAGATCCAGACTCATTGCTGACACTTCATAACTCCCCAGCACTTTGTTTCCATTCATTTCTGGGTGCTCCTTCCTGATATTATTCTGTAGACTGCAGAATTGTCCTCCACTACATCAGAGAAGTGCACATTGGCGTGCAATGGGGCTGTATTTCAATGTTAGTGAAACTCCAACATTCTGCTTTGCTTACAGGATATACTGTTGGAATTCCTTTTTTATATGCTGCATAATCTAAAAGTCTTGAGTTTTTCTATTTTCCTTTTTTTTAAAAGATTTATTTTGAGTAAGTTTTCTTTTAATTTTCCATCTGCAAACATTTAACGGTAACTGCCAGATGTGCACAAAGTTAGAGACTGCTCACGCTAAACACTGTTTTCTTCTCACAGTAGGATATATGAAGCGGGTACTCTTTCTGAGACAACTACTTTTATTTCATTCATAAAGTTCCTTGTTATAGACAGTCCCATGTCATTTATCTACCCACAGACAGGAGGTCACTTGTGCTGCTCATTCTGTATGTTACATCACTCATCTATTAGAGAACTGTAGGTACATTGTTATAGTGTTCGCTCAGTTTGATCATTATTTGTATGAAACTAGAAACCTTTTCCATTACAGGAACATGGATTTTTGTGATGACTATATACTTTGACACAATGTTTCTATTTTAAATATCTTACTCATCACCAGCTCAATCGGTCATAGCTATTTCTGTAGCGTTGACCATTTCTTTATCCATTCCAGAGTAGTCAGCTCCAAAGTAAAGTTCATGGTGTTTGGTTACTTTTCCATTACATCGAGACCTGAAAATTACATTCTTTTTTCATTAAAGTTGTTTTGTGCTGAACTATTTTAGATGCATTCTTTTGCTTTGTCATGTTAAAGGTCTCAGAAAAAAAGTTTACAATAAGTTTATTTGACTGCAGACTGCAGTGTGTGATGGGATATAAACACGGAAGATAAGAATTGGCAGTTCAGGCACAAAATTAGGAGAAATATCCAGCTTTATTAAGACACCCAGAACAAATATAGTTAAAAACAATTAAAATTATACAACCACAGATTGCCATAAAAGAAGGGCCCCGGTATGGTAACAAACGATGGCATAAAGAAAATGCATAAAGTAAACCAAAATCATTATCAATGGACAGGGATTACACGTTGCACGGACAGTTGCAGACAATTATAAAACAAGACAAAACAAATGTACAAATTATAATCATTTGGTAAATGAGCTGTTCCTATATATCAGACTAGGCTTTCGGGGGATAGAAAAGCTCCTATGCACATATGTCCATGACTAGTCGCAACATAGTAGCCCAAAGTAAGAGAGTATATAAAGTAGCAGCATGCAAAGACAGACATTCCGTCAGTTGTGTCAATAATTATGGCCTATGGTGGCTACTGATCACGGCAGCCCCCTTAGGGCCCTTTCACATCTGCGTTTATTTGAAATCGCGGCAGATGCGGTGAAAAAAACGCATCTGCCGCGATTGCCGCATAACCGATGCACTTGCGGCGCGGTTGCGGTAATCCCCATAGAAAGTAAAGGGGGACTTGCGGCAGGTGCGGCAAGTGCGGTTTTGCACTTGCGGCAGGTGCGGCCGCGAAAAAAACAGCGGTCAGCCGCGGTTTGTTTCGCGGCCGCACCTGCCGCAAGTGCAAAACCGCACTTGCCGCACCTGCCGCAAGTCCCCCTATACTTTCTATGGGGATTACCGCAACCGCGCCGCAAGTGCATCGGTTATGCGGCAATCGCGGCAGATGCGGTTTTTTCACCGCATCTGCCGCGATTTCAAATGAACGCAGATGTGAAAGGGCCCTTAGATAAGCAATTGGAGAAACCCTATGAATGTTACCAGAGTACTCCACAATCCCAATGCTATCAGATAAGGGGCTGCTGGGAGCCAAGTGTGCCAATCGATGTCCTCATAAGGAGACCTGTTGTGGACTGCTAGCCATAGAGGAGGGCTGGGGACACTGGTCCGACGTGTCGCCGATAAACATCGGCTTCGTCAGGGAGGCGTGGCTACAGAATAAGCTGTGTACCTTAAATATCAAGCAAAGTGCATGTTATCACTGGCTAGTGTGTTGTGTCGCAAGGCAAAGTCTGAAGCCAGGAAATTACATCCCAGAGGTTCCTGGGTCACATGCACAGCCGCATCACTGGGGCCCCCCTGCCCACCCAATAACATCACTCATCACAAGAGCTGAAAGATAATGCGCGTGCGTAATGGTTAGATGCCGGCGAGGCGGCACATACAAAACCAAATGAACAATGCATCAGCAGCAGGGGAACACACTAAATAGTACAAAGAAGGCTCTCAGTGACCAATTCTATAGCACGCCATGCTTATGAGTGTTGGCATTAAGAATGTCCCATTGTACATGGCAATACTTACTGTATTAGGCGTTGGAATAGTGTAAAGCAAAAATTAGTAGGGTTCCGCAAAGTAAATGGGGCATGACAAAGACATGCAATTAAGTGAACCAATAAGCACAAAGATATGAAACAGTGGCCCACTTACTACAATGCGCAGCCATAGAGTAAAATGCTCTGCAGCACATATGACATCACATCAGACCCCTGTCATCCCAGTTGGTCCAATTAAAGAACCATAACCAAGACATATATTAGTAAACAACAAAGAAGAAAGAAATGTGTATATATGACCAGGATCAGGGATTATTCAGCAATAAATAAAGAAGGCATGGCAGTACTGGACTGCTATGCCTTCTTAATTTATTACTGAATAAAAGATGGCTTTTTGTGATGTCATGGACTACTGTGTCTTCTTAATTTATTACTGAATGGGTGGGGTGAGTGCAGGGTTCAATGCAGAAGGGAAGTGCAGGGCTGCGTGTGAGGTGACTGTGGTGTAAGGTCAGTTGGCTGCAGTACTTGGGGGCTACTGCTGCCTGAGCTCCCCCAATCTGTTCAGCTTAAGGACCTGTGGTGACATCACAATCATGTGACCTGGCTCCGTCCATGATAGTGATGTCACCACAGGTCCTCTAGGTGAGTTTTTGCTTATCGGGGGTGCCAGGTGGGGGATCTGCAGAATGCTTGGAGCTAGCGGAGAGAAGCGTACACCGGGCTGCTGTTGGTGGCAGAGGTGGGTGCAGCAGGGGTGTCAGGCAGCGGATGTGGGTGCAGTGGGGATGTCGGGTGGTGGAGGTGGGTGCAGTGGGGGTGTCGGGCAGCAGAGATGGGTGCAGCGGGGGTGTCGGGCGGCGGAGGTGGGTGCAGCAGGGTTGTTGGCTGGGAGTGCAGCATTTACCATACTGGGAGACCCATTACTTGGGTGTCCCAATATGGTGTCTGGCGTAATTCTGGTCAGCGCGGCGGATTGTGTGATTCAGCCTCATCCCAATGGAAGTGGATGACAGACAATTTAAGGTAAATATTATAATAGTCCCCAGTGTGGTGCATATAGAGTAGGGACGATGAAAGGTTAAAAACTGCGCTGCTGTATTCCATGAGACATCAAAGGGTGAATATTGATTTATTAGTCAACGCGTTTCAGGGCTCCCTGGCCCATTCCTCATGACAAATCAATTTCATATTGCCATGTTCAAGGGAGCCCTGAAATGCGTTGACTAATAAATCAATATCATACTCATCTATTGATGTCTCGTGGAATACGACAATGTTTTAAACTTTTCATCCTCCATAATGGGTCCGCCACTAGGGCCTGACTAGACTGCCTGGTGTCAGGGGCCCGGCGGCTGAAAGGGGCCGGCTGCGGGTGACAGGGGGTGGGACCATTTACAACACAGTAGGGCTGAGCCCATCCCTCAAAGCACAGCCGTGCCCACCCACTATCTTAATTTTGCCCTGTGCGTGCAGCAGAATGTGGCCTGAGTCTTGGAGGTAGGTGCTGTGGCCCTGCCCTGCGTGGCAGCGTCTGGCTGTAGAGAGCTCCCAGCAGCAGGTCTCTAACTCCTGCATCATGGTCCGTGATAATAGAGTATACCTGTGGCGGCCGCAGTGCAGGAGTTAGAAATCTGCTGCTGGGAGCTTACTACAGCCAGACGCTGCCACGGAGCACAGGTTAAATGGGAGAGCATGGGGAGGGGGGCAGAGTGCACGGGGACATGCACAGAAATGAGCCACAGAGGGAAGGAACAGGGGGATTGGAAGAACAGAGGGGGAGGCACATGGGGATTGCAGGCACAGGGGGATTAGAGGCACAAAGGGGAGGTACAGAGGGGGGATAAGAGGCACAGAGGGGAGTCACAGGGGGATTAGAAAAACAGAGGAGAAGGCACAGGGGGATTGCAGGCACAGGGGAATTAGAGTCACAGAGAGGAGGCACAGGGGAATTGCATGCACAGGGTGATTAGAGGCACAGGGGGATAACAGCACAGAGGGGAGGCTCAGGGGATTACAGGCACAGGGTCAAGTGATGCAGTGGGCATGGAGTTTTCCTACATGTGTCAGGTCCAGTGTGAGCTGTTCCAGGGGATGGATACGACTGTCTTAGTCTGGTGTCACTAATGCATTTTAGGGGACTCATTAGTGACACGTGACTAACACAGCAGTATCCATCCCCTGTAACAGCTCAACTGAACCTGACACACGTAGGAAAACTCCACGTACACTGCATCATGTGACCGCTGATGCGATGGTGACGCGCAGTCACATGACACGGTAGGGATGACGCCGGTCAGGAAGTGTGGCGAAACAGTTTCTTCCCAGCGCGGTTAACACAGACGCCGCATATACCTAACAGCAAGGGAGACATAACATCACAGCAGAAAATAGAGCTCTAGAGGACCCACTGAACAGCCAAAGAAAGGTACAGTGAAGATCCTTATTACCACTTATTTCCAGCACAGAGTGCCTACTATATTTAGTTACATTGATAGATGGTGCCTCAGCGACAATATCACCTAGGGTTAGGATATATTGATACAAAATAGTAAGACATTAAAGAACAATAGCTCCATAAGAAATGCAGAGGAGAAGTCTTAGCAGATTAATACCAGCAAGATATCACACAGTAAACCTCTACCAGGGACATATAGGGGGGTATATCACTATACAAGACTAGAAGGTGACCTATTATATACCCTGACACATATAAGCGATATACTGAAAACAGTATAATTAGTAAAGAGTTATGGTGGGTTTACACGTCGCGATATCGGGCCGATATCGTATCCAACGACGCGGGAGCGCGCTTTTTGAGCGCGCTTTTCCCTGCATCGCATTGCCGGTTTACACGCTGCGATATCGGGATACAACGTCCCGACGATGTGTACGCCCACCAACCCAGGAACAACCATTTAACATGGGAGTGAACGGGTGACGTGGCAGTACACATCGGAGTTGGGCTGTCACACAGACGATCCGGCTCCAACCGGCATCCGATATCGGGCGGTTGAATAGCACGCTCATTCGACCCCCGATATCGGTTTGCCATCGTTCCTGCATCATATCGGATGTTCACACCGTACAACGCAGGAACGATATCGGCTCCAACGCCCGAACCACGTGACTTTTGGTCGGAGTTGGACGCCGATATCGCAACGTGTAAACCCACCATTAATGGTCTTTTCACAAACAATTGCAGGACTCTGCAGATTCCCCTCAGCACACCATCACCTGCAGAGAGGACTTCACTAATCAGAACCACTGAAGCCTATACGATTATACAAAAGACTATTAAGTAAGTAAAGCAGTACACTTATTAATAGCAAAATATCACACAATACTAGCAAACCTATATTCTAATAATTATTTACTTTTCCTTAGATTACCATCAGATATAGAGGAATTAGATCCAACAGAATCACTGCACCTTATACGGTTCTGCGCAAAATCTACAACTTAACAAAGTAAGAAGAAAGACACATTTTAAGAAAGAAATTCCAATAATAAACACACACAATTAATAGGAGGTATTTTATTATACTCATAGAGTCCCAGTATTGGACGCCTGGGGCATATTATATCATAGTACTTATATTAAGAGAGATTGAACCATTTTGTACGCTACAAAGTACCAACTTACATTTTATACAAGTGAAAACTTATATTATAAATCTTAGAGGATCACAAACACCACAAATAAAAGTTAAAGGTACCCATTAAATCCATAGGTCCTTATTTTTGGAAGAAAGGTAACCATACATGAGTACCAGCACGATAAAAGGTCTGAAAAATGTACTGTACATTAGGAGGTAAGAATAAAATCTCCTAAACAAGGACATTTTTAGACAAAGAAATTAATAGCACAGTTAAGACACTCATATAATATCACCACCTTGTTTATAGATTGACCATAGAAAAACTGAAGGCAAGTGCAATACAACGAACCCAAAGGATTGCCTATAACCCATAGAACCCGCACATAAGCTGAAGAAGAAGCCCCTAAAGGATCGCCTATAACCTATAGAACCCGCACATAAGCTGAAGAAGAAGCCCCTAAAGGATCGCCTATAACCTATAGAACCCGCACATAAGCTGAAGAAGAAGCCCCTAAAGGATTGCCTATAACCCATAGAACCCACACATAAGCTGAAGAAGAAGCCCCTAAAGGATCGCGTATAACCTATAGAACCCGCACATAAGCTGAAGAAGAAGCCCCTAAAGGATCGCCTATAACCTATAGAACCCGCACATAAGCTGAAGAAGAAGCCCCTAAAGGATCGCCTATAACCTATAGAACCCGCACATAAGCTGAAGAAGAAAGCCCTAAAGGATTGCCTATAACCCATAGAACCCGCACATAAGCTGAAGAAGAAGCCCCTAAAGGATCGCCTATAACCTATAGAACCCGCACATAAGCTGAAGAAGAAGCCCCTAAAGGATCGCCTATAACCTATAGAACCCGCACATAAGCTGAAGAAGAAGCCCCTAAAGGATTGCCTATAACCCATAGAACCCGCACATAAGCTGAAGAAGAAGCCCCTAAAGGATCGCCTATAACCTATAGAACCCGCACATAAGCTGAAGAAGAAGCCCCTAAAGGATTGCCTATAATCTATAGAACCCGCACATAAGCTGAAGAAGAAGCCCCTAAAGGATCGCCTATAACCTATAGAACCCGCACATAAGCTGAAGAAGAAGCCCCTAAAGGATTGCCTATAACCTATAGAACCCGCACATAAGCTGAAGAAGAAGCCCCTAAAGGATCGCCTATAACCTATAGAACCCGCGCATAAGCTGAAGAAGAAGCCCTGACAAAATTATGAGACCATCTGTACTAATAACATCACTCCAGAAAGAATATCATCTATATTCTGATTGCTCCATAGAGTTGTATATATATGGTATTATAATTTGAAAAACCATTTATTGGGGTATTATACTAGATACCATATACTTCATAGGTATATATTTTTATTGATTGGCACTTTAACCCCTTCAGGACCCAGCTTATTTTCACCCAAATGACCTTGCCATTTTTTTCAATTCTGACCAGTGTCCCTTTATGAGGTAATATCTCTGGAACACTTCAACGGATCCTAGCGATTCTGAGATTGTTTTTTCATGACATATTGGGCTTCATGCTAGTATTAAATTTAGGTCGATAATTTTTGCGTTTATTTGTGAAAAAATCAAAAATATGGCAAAATTATGAACATTTTACAATTTTCACATTTTTAATTTTTTTTCTACTAAACCAGAGAGTTCTGTGACACAAAATAGTTATTAAATAATATTTCCCACATGTCTACTTCACATCAGCACAATTTTGGAAAAAAAAAATTTTTGGTTAGGAAGTTATAAGGGGTCAAAGTTCATCAGCAATTTTTAATTTTTCAACCAAAATTTACAAAACCATTTTTTTAGTGACCACATCACATTTGAAGTCCCTTTGAGGGGTGTGTACATGACAGAAAACACCCAAAAGTGACACCATTCCAAAAACTGCACCCCTCAAGCTACTCAAAACTACATTCAAGAAGATTATTAACCCTTCTGGTGCTTCACAGGAACTAAAGCAAACTGGAAACAAAAAATGGATATTTTAATTTTTTTTATCAAAAATGTTCTTTTAGCCTCAATTCTTTCATTTTCACATGGGCAACAGGATAAAATGGATCCTAAAATGTGTTGGGCAATTTCTCCTAAGTATATCGATGCCTCATATGTGGTCATAAACCACTGTTTGGGCGCACAGCAGGGCTCAGAAGAGAAGGAGCGACATTTGAATTTTGGAGCTAATTTTACATTCAAAAAGTGAAATGGCGCTCCTTCCCTTCTGAGCCCTGTCGTACGCCCAAACAGTGATTTATGACCGCATATGATATATCGATGTACTCAAGAGAAATTGCCCAACAAATTTTAGGATGAATTTTATGCTGTTGCCCATGTGAAAATGAAAAAATTGAGGCTAAAAGAAATTTTTTGTGAAAAAAAAGTACTTTTTCATTTTCACAGATCAATTTGTAAAGCACCTGGGGGTTCAAAATGCTCACTACCCATCTAGATAAGTTCCCTGGGGGGTCTTGTTTCCAAAATGGGGTCAATTGTGGGGGAGCTCCAATGTTTAGGTACACAGGGGCTCACCAAACGCAACATGGTGTCTGCTAACAATTTGAGCTGATTTCCATTCAAATTGTTAGCGGACACCATGTCACGTTTGGAGAGCCCTGTGTGCCTAAACATTGGAGCTCCCCACAAGTGACCCCATTTTGGAAACTAGACCCCCCAGGGAACGTATCTAGATGCATAGTGAGCACTTTGAACCCCCAGGTGCTTCACAAATTGATCCGTAAAATGAAAAAGTACTTTTTTTCTGCAAAACATTTTTTTTCATTAATTTGTGAAGCACCTGGGGGTTCAATATACTCATTACCCATCTAGATAAGTTCCCTGGGGGGTCTAGTTTCCAAAATGGGGTCACTTGTGGGGGAGCTCCAATGTTTAGGCACACAGGGGCTCACCAAACGCAACATGGTGTCAGCTAACAATTTGATCTGACTTCCATTCATTTCCATACCATTTTCACTTTCACTTTCACCGCACCTGTAGCCGAGGGGGGTGGGGGTGGGGGCAAATCGAACCCCCCTGGGCTATAGTACATGTCTCCATGTACCTGCAGCTCAAGTGACAGGTCAGTGGGCGTTTTCCCAAATGACACAGGGGGTGTGTCATTGGTCCTTAAGGCACTGCTTTTCATGGCACAAACGCTGTGTCATATGTCTCCAAGGGTGCATTTTTCATAAAGATTGTTCTATACTACCTGAATTGGTGCATAGTGAATAAAACAAGAGATTGTACATGTACTACCTAGTATCAAATAATGTAAAAATGAGATAAAATTTATTTGCTTTTTAAATAAACATCCCAAAGAAGGGTTGAACAGACGAATCAAGTAATTTATTTTATTCGATATACCTACCTAAGAGTTAGCGCCTATCCTTAACCACTTATCTAAATCACTAGTATTTGAAAACTAAGAGGGGTTATACGCAGTACCCCCCAAACGTCAGAGCAGCAACTAATTAGGATAACCTTAATACAGGCTAGCTCCGGTGTACACCATAACTGTATCTTTTAGACTTAAGAAAGTGTTAGGCTTTGGCAAAATAAAATCTGATACGTGTGCTTGTAGGTTATCTGGTGTTTGATGGGAGGGCTAATGTGTGATTGGTGAGGACGTGATGCAGAAATAGAATTTTCCCAATAGTGACAGTGGAACTGTGGAAGATTCGAGGGGTGGAGGTGGAACTAGGGTGGAGGCAGAGCTGGGGTGGAGTCTCTCTGGGGTGGGCCCTGAAATTCCTAGTGGCAGCCCTGCTCCCTACTTCAATTTTCATTGGCTGTAAGCCATAATCATCAACATTTACAGAAATAAAGACTAGAAATAGATCACTCTGTTTGTAATGACTCTATATAATATATGTTTCATTTTTTGTATTGAATTACTGAAAAAAAATAACTTTTTGATAATATTTTAATTCATTGAGATGCACCTCTATATCTTGCAGTAAATTATTATGCTCCCTGTAATAGCAACTGGATCTAGCCTGAATTTTATGCCTAGTTCAGAAAATGCCTAATCCTTCCCCATGGAGGTGTTTCCCTGCAGCCATAAGGAGATAGATAAGTTGATAAGGACACTTATAGCCACAATGGTCCTCTGGGAAATATGCAAATTGTCACTTCAATGAAGAAGTGGATGACCTCTAGCGCCACCTTTAGGTAGCAATCCTCAAAGTCAAAGTCGACTCTTTAACAAGCCTTTTAATATGACCAAGGATTTGTGCCAGATCAGAACCCCAAACTACAGATGCAGCGTTTTGGGGTAACTGCCCCTCATCAGTGTAGTGTGTGGGATATTCTGATCTGGCTGTATGAGAGGCTAAGACGAGGACTGGGGAACTAGCTATCTGCCTTATGGAGAGGAGTTTCCCTGCAGCCATAAGGAGACAGATAAATTGATAAGGACACTTATAGCCACAGCTCATGTAAAGTGAGCGGGGAAAAGTGATGTCACCCAGGGGAGGAAGAATTCTGTGTTCCTCCCTCATGTGACATGTGTGACAGACCTTTTGGCTTTCACAGTGTATTAATGTACACTGCGAAAGCTAAAAAGGAAAAGTTTTTCCAAAGTGCAAGTGTTGTAAACATAATTGTGTTACCCATTTTGTTCAGCACTGCAGGAGAGGGAGGACTGGAGCTCAGGACAAACAAGAACAAGAGACCATCGATCCTACACGTGTTTCGTTGTCACCAGTAGAATAGCTTCCTCAGGCAAAGGATGTGCATACACCCTGTGGTTATGGCCTTTTTATATCTATAAAGCGCCTGCAAATAGACGACACCTGTACGCCTCCCCGCCAGTATAGCGGCGCCTGCGCACCCAGGAACCGCCGCGCCGGAAATCCTCCCCGAGTCTAATATGGCCCCAGCGGCCAGGGTGAAAACCCCAATATTACTAATTTAGCATTTTAATGCAGATCCTGATATAAAAAAAAGCATCGGCAATTTTTAAACTACATAAAAAAATTTATGTAATACAAAAAACCTGATTTTACCAAAAGGTTGCTTCCTGATGACACAGTCCCTTACATTTTTTGAGCTGTGTATTTAGAAACTGATCATTAAGGACGAGGGCCTCCACCAATTACATCTCAGATTCAGAAAGCATTGAACAGGCAGACTGGCATTCATTAGAGACGGATGTATCATGGTGGCTTGGCATAGTCATCACAGGTTTTCAGCATTGCTAATATTAGGACTTATTATTGGTATGTTCTCACTTTAAACATGGCCATGTGCTAATTGTAAAAAATAGGATGTTTGGCACCTTGCAGCCTTTCCTCATTAATTCATACTGTTCCTTTCTTGTGTGTGAAATGTTTTATGTCTATGAAATGCCCCTTGCCGACTGGTGGATCTTAGTTGATGCCACTCAATTATTTAGGTCAGGGAAGGAATCTGAATGCTTGGACATGGGTCACTTGTTGTAGTGTGTTACTTTACAGTTAATCCCACTGTGCGCTGCTTTTCTATTAATGATAGAAAATCTCCATTGAATTACTTGCAGAAAATGCTGCAAACAAAAATACCAAGAGATACAAGGGTCCACCAGTCTAAATAATTACATTTCATTCAGATGATTGACAGGAAAGCAAATGGCAAATAATTGTTACATCAGACCCAACATTTTCTTTAGAATACAATACACATTGATTTCAGAAATGAACCCTCGGTCTCCATCCACAAGGTAATTGAATTCCAGCATCTTCTTAGATGTGCATCCACGCATTAATGCTACATTGAATAAATGATCCCTTTTGGCACTAAGTATCTAGGTGTGACACTAAAGCAAAGGAGTCATCTGATGTCCTTCACTAAAATGACTTCCTGAAAATCCCTGCAATGAAACATGACGTTCTGAAGGATTTGTTATACTTAGTAATTGGCATTATTAACATGATACCGGATTAGTTAAAGGGGTTTTCCCAGGAATAAAATACATTTCAATCAATAGATATTGGAATAAAAACAAGTTGCAAATTGGATATGCTAAAAAAAAAAAGGGAGCTGGACGGAGACTGCAGAAGTTAAGCACAAGCAGTTTCTTCTAGAACCTTGATTTCAGTCATGTAATAAGTCACATGACTGGAACTGGCAGGTCCTTCTGCCTCCACTCAGCTCCCGGTAAGCTTCTTCTCCTGCTGTGTACCAGCAGATCACATAGATCAGTACAGAGCAGGAGAGAAGAGAGGAAGAGAGGTTAGCTGTCTGTGAGCGGGTCTGCTCTGCTTCCGCTCACAGACAGCTGTGGGCCCTCTCACTGCTTCAGGGCCCCGGCATGTGCCCGGGTATGTCGGCTGCTAGTGCTGGCGCCAGGCTTGCTTACAGGGACATGGTCTGATCATACCATATCTCCTGTGCTGAGATAATCTTATATATGTGTCCCTGCTATGTACAGTGTAATGGATGTGTCTGATCGTACAGGGACATGGTCTGATCATAGCCCATCTCCTGTGCTGAGATAATCTTATATATGTGTCCCTGGTATGTACTGTGTAATGTATGTGTCTGACCGTACAGAGACATGGTCTGATCATACCACATCTCCTGTGCTGAGATAAGCTTGTATATTTGTCCCTGCTGTGTACTGTGAAGTGCATGTGTCTGACCATACAGGGACATGGTCTAATCGTTCCACATCTCCTGTGTTGAGATTATCTTATACTAGCTGGGTGCCCGATGCACATGCATCGGGATTCTAGAAGAGCGAGTCTCTGACTCGCAATGGCCGCTTCGCGGCCAATGCTTCGCGCTGCTAAGGCGACTCGCCATGCCCGCTGCGCGGGCATAGTGAGTCGCCTTAGAACTGCTCGCAATGGCTGCTGTGCGGCCAATGCTTCGGGCGTATCCACATGACGACATTGACTCGCAGCGTGAGCGGACTCAAAAGGGGCAAAAATCCCATTCGTGATTATATAATAGATATGTGTCCCTTCTATGTACTGTGTAATGGCCGTGTCTGACCGTATAGGAACATGATCTGATCATAGCACATCTCCTGTGCTGAGATAATCTTATATATGTGTCCCTGCTATGTACTGTGTAATGTATGTGTTTGACCATACCGGGCCATGGTTTGATCATACCACATCTCCTGTGCTGAGATATTCTTATATAAGTGTCCCTGCTATGTACTGTGTAATGGATGTGTCTGATCATACAGGGACATGGTCTGATCATAGCACATCTCCTGTGCTTAGATAATCTTACATATATGTCCCTGCTATTTACTGTGTAATAGATGTGTCTGACCGTACCGGGCCATGGTCTGAATATACCACATCTCCTCTGCTGAGATAATCTTATATATGTGTCCCTGCTATTTACTGTGCAATGGATGTGTCTGACCGTACAGGGACATAGTCTGATCATACCATATCTCCTGTGCTGAGATAATCTTATATATGTGTCCCTGCTATGTACTGTGTAATGGATGTGCCTGACCATACAGGGAACATGGTCTGATCATACCACATCTCTAGTGCTGAAATAATCTTATAAATCAGACCATGTCCCTGAAGAAAGACTCGCTCTGAAACAGTGTGAGTGTCTAGGCAGGCTGCTAGGCTGTTAGGCTGGGGATTGGCACTTGTAACTGTATAATGTGTAACTGTGCTTGCCTTTCTACATGCCGTGTACCCTAATGAATGCCATTGACATTGATGTACTCACCCCTCTTTATGTATAGGGGTATGTGACCTTGTTCTTTCCCCTTCCAAACCTCACCCTGGTTATTGTGACTTCCCCAGTTTTTATAGCCTCACTGTATTTAATACATTTGTGCACCTGCATTGCAGTGAGACTCGTTACTGGTTTTTACTGGGTTCTTACTGAAACATAAAACTCTGTTCTCAGGATTTTATAATGTATTTGAGTAGTTGATTCTGTGAGTCCAATATGGTTACCTATATCCTTCTTCATGTCCCTTCATGATCAGACACAACCATTACAAAGTACATAACAGGGACATTTGTACAAAATTAGTTTAGCACAAAAACATTATTTTTAACACATTCAATTGTGAAACTTATTATTATTCGAAGATCCATTGATTAAAATATGCTTCTTTTCATGGGTGAACCCATATAACTCCATCACCCCACCCAGCCTGGTTTTCACCCTCCTGACCAGGCCAAATTTTATAATTCTGACCAGCGTCACTTTATAAGGTTATAACTCTGGAACGCTTCAACATATTCCAGTGATTCTGAGACTGTTTTCTCTTTGTGACACATTGCACTTCATGTTAGTGGCAAATTTTCGTTGATATGATTTTGCGTTTATTTATAAAAATATTTTTTGAAAAATTGATCATTTCACTGCAACTCTAGGATGGTTTTTTTTAAATCAGATAAATTTTTATTAATTAAACAGTTTCCAAACAGGATTACACAAATGCATCGAGACAACATGTCCCATTTTCACATGAATATTTGGACTACACTCCCAGACCCCACCCTCCCTTTCCCCCCCACTTCCCCCCCCCCCGACAGCTAGCACATTACACAGCAGCTCATGGTGTCATTTAGTTAAGCAATCGTTAATAAGGCACAACAATTATACCATATTTCAGATCAGTTTAACAATATCACAGTTTAAAGTCATACTTCCTCTTCTCATCTATAATTTATCCAGGGTAACCACATTTTCTCAAACACCGCTATTTTTTCTCTTTTCCCATAGATACCCTTTTCCATATACAGTAGGTTATCCACCTGTTTCACAAATTCTTCTCTGCTTGGGGGAATATCTCGAATCCAGTATTTTGCGATTAGTTTCCTTGCCACAAAGAGCAATTTTGCAATCGCTATTTTAAATGCATTTTCAATATCCACTTCCTCCACATACCCCAGCAGGCAAACCACCGGTTCTCTAGGCACTTCACACCCATACACTCTATTTATTCGGTTAATGACCGCCACCCAGTATGTGGACAATCTTGGGCAGGACCACATCATTTGGAGAATGCCCGCATTATCTCCTCTGCATCTCGGACATTCAGAATCAGTCCTCAAGCCTGCACGGTACATAACCATTGGCGAGCGATACACTCTGTGTACCATGTAGAGATGTGAGAGCCTAGCCGATTCACATATAGACAACTTGGGTATGTATTCCAGGATACTAGTCCACTTATCATCCGGTATGTGTCCCACTTCCTCCTCCCATTTCGAACGTGCTTTTATAGGGAATGAAAGGAGGAATGTATGTAGTAGATCTCTATATATGCATGATATCACTCCAGTCGAGAGTCCCTCATGGCAAATATAATCTAGGACAATATCATCTTGTATTTGCAAGGCACCGGTCTCACCCTGTTAACTGACTGCATGTTGTATCTGTAAATACTGAAGCCAACCCGATTCCGGGAGTCCAAATTCCAATCTTAGTTGTTGAAAGGTCTTTAATCCTTGTCTATTCATAATTTTATGCATGTAAACAATGCCTCTATTTTCCCACTCCGTAAGTCGTCCCATTTTTATTAATTCAGGGAGATTCCCATTATCCCATATGGGAGTGTATTTGGTCAAATTTGTCACTCCTCTCAATTGTTTAAGTTTTGTCCATAACTTATGTGTAAGGTCAAGTGTAGGGTATGTCTTTCCCAGCACTCCTACAGACCCGTCCTCAAGTCCATCTGTCAAAGGGGATCTACCAACTATTTTTCCCAATATTTTCGTATTGTGGCTATTCTCTGATTTACAGGCCCATCCCCTCAAATGCTGACTTTGAGCTGCCAAAAAATAAATCCCAGCGTGAGGTAGTGCTACTCCCAATCGTCTTTTGGCCTTTGCAGTGTTTCTAGCCGAATCCTAGGCTGCCTCTTCCCCAGATCAGTTCCCGGAATATGGCATTAATAGGCTTAAGCCTGCGTTGAGGGATCCATAAGGGCGAATTGTGCATTATGTATAGTAATTTGGGCATCAAGATCATTTTGATCAAGTTAACTCTCCCCACCACGGATAAACACAACTTATTCCAGGCAGTAGCCTTACGCCTCAGCACCGTCAGCAACGGGGCAAGGTTCAATTGCAAATAGTCCGTGATGGGTAAAGTCACCCAAATGCCCAAATACTTAAACTGCTCCACCCTACTCAATCCTCCCGATTCCACCTCCTCTTCTGTATCAGTCTCCTCTTTGTCTACTTTAAATAAACTTGACTTATTCCAATTAATAGTAAGCCCCGAGAGCACCCCAAAACCCTCAATGGTCCGCATGGCATGGCTCAATGAAGCCCCACTATCCTCCAGAAACAGCAGAATGTCATCCGCGTATAGCGCAACTTTTTCCGTATTCTCCCCGTATTTAAATCCCTTGATGTCTTTGGAGTTTCTTATGGTAGCAGCTAGTGGCTCCACCGCTATGGCAAACAGCAGGGGCGACAGCGGGCAGCCTTGTCTGGTACCTCTCTGTAGGTCTATCCTTCTAGAGACGACCCCATTGACTCTAATTTTGGCAGTAGGTTGGGCATACAAGAGTTGTATCCATGACATGAATTGCGGTCCAAATCCCATATACTGTAGCACCCTCCATAGGTACCTCCACTCCACACTGTCAAAGGCCTTACGAGCGTCCAGCGACGCTATAGCCCTTCTACCCATATTGTCTGACGGCAGCTGCAGATTCAAAAATAATCGTCTTAAGTTGGTCGCAGTAGATCTATTTGGCATAAAGCCGGCCTGATCTGAGTGTATTAAATTTGAGATCACCTTTGTTAAAAGGCTTGACAGTACTTTTGCAACAATTTTCACATCCGCCGTCAGCAATGAAATGGGCCGGTATGACTCTGGGCTCGCAAGGTCCTTTCCTTCTTTAGGGATCACAACTATAGTCGCCTCTCTCATGGATGTTGGTAATAGCCCCTGTTTCTTAGCTTCCACATAGACCTCTAATAATCTGGGTAGTAGAATTTCTTCTAGTGTCTTATAGACCTCCGCCGGGAGTCCATCGGACCCCGGGGCTTTTTCATTGGCCATGCCACGCAATGCCTCCCCTAGTTCATCTACTGTTATAGGTGCCTCCAAAGTGTCCCTATTCTCCATCGATAGAATGGGTAACGATGCCGCTGCCAAAAATGCCTCCACCTCCCTTTCATCCGATCCTTCTTGTGACGTGTACAAATCCCCATAAAACTTCACAAAGATCTCCATAATGTTCTCTGTATCCGTAGCTCGTTCTCCACCCTCTCCCGCTAAACAATGGACAAACTGATTCCCTCTCTGTGCTGCCGCTATGATGGATAATAAATGACCCACCTTCTCACCTTCTTCAAAGAATCTCAGTTTCTGGAAGGCCAATTACCTATCTGTCCTTTCCATAAGGACTCTATTCACCTCCTTTTGTGCCTCTCGTAATATTTTCTTAGAATGTGTATCTCTCTGTCTTGCCGCCTCCAACTCTGCTCTCTCCAATTTCGGTATACTATCTTTTTCCTTCTGTTTATTCTGTGATTTACACCTGCAGATATCCCGAAACAGAATCCCCCTTAGGTATGCTTTCATGGTCTCCCAAACTATCAGTGGATCCGCACTTCCCTCATTTAAATTATAAAATTCCTCTATTTCCATTCCAATTTTAGCCATATCAATAGTTCGCAGCCACACTGGGTGTATTTTCCAGTCTCTAACCACAGTCCCCAGTGAACCCGGCCGTCTAATGGAAACAAAAATCGGGCTATGATCCGAAACAACTCTGGCTAGATATTTCACCTCCCCTACTAGCCCATCCAGTACACTATTTCCCAGGGCCATGTCAATACGGGAAAGTGTGTCATATGATGTCGAAAAGCAAGAGAAACATCTCTCCTCTACATTTCTGACCCTCCAAAGATCCGTCAACCCCATTTCTTGTATCAATGAGCCAAATGGGGTCAGAGTGTTCTTACTAACCCCCCCAGACATGGCGCTCCTGTCCCACTGTGTGTCTATCACGTTATTGAAGTCTCCTATCAACAGAAATGGCATTACCCCCTTCCTTTCCGCCGTCTCTCTTACCCTTCTTAATTTAATACTGGAATATGGCGGAGGAATATAAATTGCCACGATACACATTAATTGTCCGGACAATCTACAAACCACCATCACATATTGTCCCTCAGTATCTATTTCAACTTCTATCCCTTCATATTGTGCCGATTTATGTATTAATATCGAAACTCCCCTGGCGTAGGAAGAAAAAGTGGAGTGGTACGTCTTCTGCGCCCACTTTCTATTCAGAACATCTACTGTATCAGGTGTCAAATGAGTTTCCAGAAGGCATATCACTGATGGCTTACGGTCTAGCACGTATTGAATAACCGCTGCTCTTTTTGACTTATCCGAGAGCCCTCGTACATTCCAGCAAATAATATTATTCCGTTCCCCATCAACCAAGATATTTTGTAGTCGATTTGCCGCTATCCCTGTGCGTAGCTGTCTTCCCCCCTCCTCCCATCTCCCCTCTTCCTCCCCTTCCCATCCCCCCATCCTCCCCTCTGTCGTATGTGTAGTACTCTCATCGAGAGTGGGGTCTCTGAACCTTGGACCCGTTACAACCGAAGGACCAAATACCTGCCTTCTCCCATCTTGCAATGAGTATAGACAATACCCTTTCCACACCATCTTTTGTGTGCCCCTCCCCCGCCCGCCCGTGCCCGCCTAAATAACATTTCCAATCTGTTTACCATTAAATTCAAATTTAAATATTCTGGTAACATCTATTACCTTTAAACTTTATAATATTTAAACAACAATATTTGTCAGTTATTCTTATCATACCCATAACCTCCCATTACTCTAGTACCTTCCCCCTCTCTGTGCTTATCGCACTGTTTGTCCAATGAGGCCAGGGGTGCATAAAAATAATATCCAAAAAAGGGAACAAAGAGAGACATCAGATCTATCGCCCCCCTGCTGGCCGTCTGTCCTCCAGAAAAAACAGCGACAAAACAAAAACACGGATGCAGGGTCAGTAACCGGACGTCCATCTGTGATATCAACACCGTCTCAAAGTCACATCCAGGATTCCCAGAGTTCACGCACGTTCTCCAGCTTCCCTGATACGCCTTGTATTAATATCCAGCCATTGCGAGGCTTCCTCAGCATCCACAAAAAAGAAGACCTTTTCTAACGCCGTCACTCGTAGTTTTGCTGGGAAGATCATAGAATACTTTACGTTCAGCTCTCTCATACGCTTCTTTACAGTGGAGAATTTCATTCTTTGCTTCTGTACCACCACTGAGTAATCAGGATATATGGCGATCCTGTGACCATTAATTGTAAGTTCCTCCATGTCTCTGGCCTTTTGCAGGATGATATCCCTGTTCCTGTAGTTAAGGATCTTTGCGAGAATTGTGCGTGGGCCCTTACCAGGCGGCTGAGGTTGCATAGGGACCCGATGCGCTCTCTCCACAGAAAACAGTCTCGTCAGAGTTTCAGAGCCAAATTTCTCTCTAAGCCAGTTTTCAATTAACTCAGTGGGATTTCTCCCCTCAGACTTCTCCGGGATGCCCACTATTCTCAGATTGTTTCGTCTGGAGCGGTTCTCCAAATCGTCCGTTTTTGCTGCAAGCTCAGACATTTGTTGTATATACTTTTTCTCCATTCTCTGCATTTTAGTTATATGATCCTCTGCTGTGCTCACTATTTCCTCCACTGCACCAGTCCTAGTGTCCACTTTCTTCAAATCTTTCTTAATTGTGGATATCTCTCCCTGCACTCCTAGGACCTGCTGTGTCAGTGTCTTCAGAGCTTCCTTGCAGTAGGATACCACTGCAAACACATCCTTTAATGTGGGCTCTGCTTGCATACTGTCCTCCATCTGGGTCTGCCCGGCTTCCCCAGCACCCTTCTCCTGTGCTGGCACCTCCACTTCCTCCTCTTCCCCCTCAATCATGGGGATTCATCTTCCTCCCCAGCCTCCTCACCTCCATCCTCTGTCCCTCCAGCACAGCTCTCCTCTTTCCTCGCAAACTGTGCGAGCTTCTCTGCGGCCACCATGCACCGGTGGCAAGCGGCATTTGCCTTCTCCGCCTCCTCTCTCTTGTCGGCGCCATCTTGGAGACCTGCGGTGTCTCCCGCGCCCGCGTCTCGCTGCTGGTGGCGGGTCATTTCAGCAGCTCCCGCTGCTGCACTGTACTCCGGGGACCTCCGGTCACAGTTCAAGGGGGTCAGGGACTTCTCCACAGGCTGTATAACAGGATTAATGGAGGGCACTCGGCGGGAGCTCTAGGAAGTGCGACCGCTCACATCTCCTTCCAGGCCACGCCCTAACTCTAGGATGTTTAGATAACTTGTAAATCAATAACATTGTAGCTGCTCCACAATGCTCACCCCTCCTGTATGGGTCATAGAGCAGTGTACAGGTCCATGCTGTGGGAGAGAAAAGGAGACGTGGCCATCGGCCACATGGTCTACCTATATGCCAGCTCCCTAATGTACTTGCTTCTATCTAGTGTAAGTACATGTGGTATGGCTGCCAGTCCTAAGCTCCTCCTACATGATAGATACACTAAATAGAAGAACGTATATCAGGAGGTTGATAGCAAGCTCCCAGACCTTATCAGGAGGCTGTCATGTAGGGTGAGCATGGAGCTGGCAGATATGTCCTTTATTCTTACACAATAAAGTGTATCAGGGGGCTGGCATATAGGGTGAGCATGGGCTGTTGGTCACGCCCCCGGCATGCCACCTTTTTGTACACTAGATAGAAATAATTACATCTGGGGGCTGGCATGTAGGGTGAGCATGGGGTCTGCAGCTATTTCCCCCCCTTCCCTGTTCTCTGCAGCAGCGTGGAGCTTCACACTGCCCTGTGACTAACATCCCATAGAAAACTGAGGAGCAACCACTATTTTAATGATTTACAAGTTATCAAAAAATACTAGAACTGCAGTGGCCAGCTCAACTTCATAGTGTATGAGAGCAGGGACAGAACAAACATTTTTATATCCCTCAGGAGTACCCCTTTAACATTGCATGACAGACACAGCATGGCTTTATCAGGTGTCAGTTTTTGCATCATGACTTGGTATGCCCGACATAGCTATCAAATATCACTGTGAAAACACACACTTCATGTTAGT
>JARQOC010000005.1:465631199-465680518 GCA_033576535.1 Allobates femoralis | reverse complement strand
ATCCAGCTGTCTTCTTTCATGACAAAGCAGTGTAACATATGCTGGATGTCGGCCATTATCACCACGGGTACTTGCCTGAAGTGAATCAACACTCCTATGAGACTGTTGCTTATGTTGGGTCCGGTAAGAAGTAGGTTGTTAAGGGAGACGCCTTCATGTTGAGCGCTGGAATTGAAAACCACCCAGTTCTGGTTGGGTTTACGAGGATGGTAGACCCCAAAGGATGGAAGGTACCAACATTCTTCCTCTTCATTCAGCAGTGGTGCTGGTTCAGCATGACCTCTGTCAAGGATATTTTGCATGAAATAGACAAAGTGTCCTTCCATCTCTGGTCTTCTTTTTAAAGTGTGTTTCAGAGAGGAGAACCTTGCGGTTGCTTATTGGAGGTTATTTGGCAACCTTGGCCTTGGAGAGCGAAAGGGTAACAGGGCTACTCAACTTTTAGAGTCGTCTTGAGAGAATTCTTTATCCATAATTCTTATGAATTCCTTGTCTTCTCTCGTTGGTACCAACTTGTTGTCTTCATTATAGACTTGAACACTGTTGACCCAAAGACGTCATCACAGAGATTCTGCATGTCCACGCAGTCAGGCGGTTGCTGTCGCCACCTGGTGTTGCTCAGGTTTTTTTTTCACCAGTAGTGATGCGGACATGGTTGAAACCAGGTGCCGCGACTGTTTGGGAGGATGTGCGTCTTGTAGGAGGAGATTGCGTCGGGTTTCTTCATTCTGCCTAAGCAGACGTTTCCTAAGATCGCCCAACCTAGGTCATAGTGCTGAGCGAACGGCGCATCATGCGGCCCATTGATTTGTTGGCTTACCTTGTGTAGCCGGAGGATGTCTCTTCCAAGCAAGATCAGGACTTTTTCCACTGAATCTGGAATCTTGCTGGTGATAGTCCTCAGGTGAAGGTGGTGAAGAGCCACCTCTGGTGTCGGAATTTGTTCCCAGTTAGCCGGTATCTGGTTGCATTCGATGAGTGTCAGTAGAGGTATCTCTGCTGTATTTTCAAGAGATGTTACCAAGAGACTACTGGCTCTTCTTCCGCAAACTTCTGAGGTGCCGCTGCAAGTGCCTAGTGTGTAGGGGTAGGTGTTTCCTTTTAAACTGAACAAGTCGAAGAGTTTAAACCTGGCCAGTGACCTGTTGCTCTGGTCATCCAGGATGCTGTACACCTTCATGGCCTTTTCCGGGTGGCCTTTGGTGTACACCTTTACCAGGCATATTTTCGCACAAGACTTGTCCCAGAGACCTTCTCTACAGACTTCAGTGCACGAGGAGGATACTGTGAGATGGCTTGTTGCTCTGTCTGTACTCACCCCACCATGGCCTGTGGTGGGAGAAGGTGCAGACGTTGAGTCAGGTTGTGACGGAGGGAACGCTTGTACATGGTCTTCGCTGTCACACTCTATACGCTTGATGGCGATGACAAAGTCCTTAGCAATAAGTTCAGTAGAGGTACAGCACCTGAAGCACACTCCAAACGTCTTCAAGAGTTCCTTTTGCTCTTCAAGTGGTTTCTTCCTGAAGAGGATGCACTTCTTCAGGGGATGCGGCAATATGTGGATAAGACACTGGCGGTTTGGATTTTCTACCTTCTCCCTTTCATTGGGCTTGTCTGGTGCTGATGTCGGTGTAGGCAGAACTTCAGACCCTTTTGTTGACACCGGACCTGTGGTTTCTGTCTGGCAATGATCTTGGTGTAGGTAGAACCTCAGTCTTTTTTGCGGACACCAGACCGCTGCGGTTGTCGTCATGAGAGCATGTACTCTCGTACTTAGGAGATGACGTAGTGCCGCTGAGTTTTTCATAGCAGAAGCTGGGGTTGTTTTTGCACTCTGCAATCTCCTTGATGAAGTGACAGAAGATGGAGAATGGAGGGACGTGGGACTTGGTATAGTCTTTTGTAGTTTGACCCTCGCATAGTCCACTTTTCTTGGACGTTGTAAGGGTACCTTTACACCGGCAACTTTTCTAGGAATTTCACTGGCAACTTACTGGTTGCAGTGAAATCATGGACACGTTGTTCTATCTTGTTGCTGTGTACAAATGGAACAATATGTCCATGATTTCACTGCAACTAGTAAGTTGCCATTGAAATTCCTAGAAAAGTTGCCGCGTGTAAATGTACCTTAAGGCAACTTGGTGACAATTGGTTTCACCTCACAAGCGGTGTCCAGGTAACTGAGGCCAGGTAGATGTGTGTCTGTCTTGGCCAGCTGGAGCTCGGACAATAGGTCACTGAGTTCCTGGTATTTTGATGCATCCTTGCCAGATATTTTGGGAAAGTCATATAGTTTTTTGAGCAATACGTCTTCAATTGCTTCTGGACTGTCAAAACCTTTCTCTAGTCTGTCCAATGCGCTTGCGAGACCAGTTATTGGGTCACTGATGTAAACAGATCTGAGTCTCTTGATTCTCTCTGTAGACTGTAGACCTAGCCACTGATTAGCAGATCCAGCTCTTCAGCAGCGATAATGCCAAGGTCAGCATTGAGGTTTTTAAGGCTCACTTCCACCCTCTGTAATTATCGGGCTGATCGTCGAACCTTGTGAGACCGGTGTTGATGAGTTCTCGGCATATCATGTACCTCGCAAAGTCGGACATGTGTGTTCTTTCTGACCTTGGGGGCACATTCGCTGACTGAACGACGCTGGTTGTGTAGTTCGTAGCTTCTTGTTTCAGGAACGTGGGAAGGTACGGAGTGGCGTAGGCGTTTAGACCAGCAGCTGGTTTTGTGTGTACAGCCTCTGTTATATGCGGGGCTGGAACTACACGGTTGTCAGGCGTATGTGCCTTACCACATGTTGGGTTGCATGTGAACATTGGCATACGGAGGTTGCTGAGGTGTAGAGTCTGGCTGTGCACTGAAATGTGAAAGTGGTTCAGATTTGAATTCTGAGGTGCAGTGGACTGACCTGTGAAGGTGGAAGATGCAGGCAGATTGGTGTCTTGATGCTCTGGAGAAGTGTCACTGACGGGAATGTTGGTGGTAGTTAGCGGTTCGTTGGCTTGGCTCAGCAGGAAGTCTCTTGTTCGCTTAGGGGGTCTTCCGTTTTGAGTTCATACATGCTGATGCTGCCTCCTTGGCTCCCAACTAGAGCTTGTTTGAAGACCTTTAGCCTTGCCATGGCTGCCGTGTGTTCACCTTCCCTCTGCAGGACTTCCCGCCTTTTTACATGCAGTCTCTGCTTCCATCTCTGCTTCCTCTGCTTCGATGTCTGCCTTGCTGCGTACAGTTTTCAGTTTTCTTCTCCACTTCTTCTGCTTCAATGCCTTCTTGCGTGCAGTCTCTCCTTTCTTCTCCACTTCCTCTGCTTCAATGTCTGCCTTCTTGCGTGCAGTGTCTCCTTTCTTCTCCACTTCTCTGCTTCAATGTCTGCCTCTTGCGTGCAGTCTCTGCTTTCTTGCGAGCGGATTCGACGACTGCAGTTGTTGCTATCTCTGCTTTACTTTGAGCAAAGACGGCTCGTATTTTCATGGTTTTGCTTCGGCACGTGCTCTCACTGAGGGTAGAATGACCTTTAGCCTTGCACGGCTGTTGCGTGTTCACATTTCCCTCTGCAGACTTTGACTTCGCCTTTTTACGTGCACTGTTTGCTTCCATCTCCACTTCCTCTGCTTCATTGTCTGCCTTCCTGCATGCAGTCTCTGCTTGCTTCTCTGCTTCCTCTGCTTCAATGTTTCCCTTCTTGCATGCAGTCTCTGCTTTGTTGTGGCGAGATTCGACGACTGCACTCGTTTCTATCTCTACTTTCCTTTGAGCAAAGATGTCTTGTACTTTCATGGTTTCTGCTTCAGCACGCGCTCTTATGAACTGCTCACTGAGGGTTGAGTGCCTTGATGATCTCGATTTAGTTGAGTATTTTGAGCTCTTAGCAGACCTAGATCTGTGCAATGCCGCTTTTGACATTTGCGCAGCTTTTGCTTCTATTTTGTCCACGATGTCACGCACGGTGAAGTCTCGTTCGGCATTGAGTTATTGGAAGTCCTGGAGTTCCTTTAGAGACTCTGGTCAGCAGGGTAAAGATGTATTTTTTGCAAGTGTCTTTATATGACTGGTATTCAGAGTACAATTGTTCAAGGGCTCCCTCTGGTGGTAGGTCATGAGCACCGGATACAGATTAAAACAGTCACCTGTTTTAGCACTCTTTGCCACAATAATGTTATGTAGGTAAGTGTGGTGCCCCTGCAGGTCTAGTTGCCACAGAGGTACTGCATCCCTGTTAGGGTGTAGTATCCCATCACTGGTAAGGAGAGTACAGACCGGTGCCAGGACACCCAGGTGCCCAGGTACCTGAGTGCGGGAACACCCAGACTATACTAGGAACGATTGTAGTGGGGTTGTGTGGTGAAGGGAGTTAGTTAGTGGGAGCACTTTGTGATAAGTGAGGTCAGAAAGAAAACACATAGATGACGTGGGACACATGACAGAGGGTATAAAAAGAGTGAGAAAAATCTAGAACATAGGAGGCAACAGTGAGAAGAAAGACAGGGTAACCAGCTGAGGAGAGGTGGTAGAACAGCTGAGGAGAGACCATTGAACAACAAGGTCAAGTTGGACGGCAGCTAGAGAATAAACGCCTGAGAAGTGTCCAAAGGACTATAGCAAGTGGGAGCTCGTACTAAGGCCGAACCATAGATCAGAACAGCACCCAAGTAGCTTTGCGAGAAAGAGGGAGTCCCAGAGGCTCAGGAAGTGAGCAATCCACCCTTAGGACTCGCATCCATTGTCAAGCACAGGCAAGTGGAAGGACTAGGCCACATGGGACATCGGGAACTCAAAAGACTAGTGGAAAAGACCAGGTTCAGCAAGCAACCCAGAAGCTGTGCCGCTTTCAAGGTGACACAGTCGACAACCGCACACATCTGCTGAAAAGGTAGCAACCATAGGGCTAAGGGGAGATACTGCAGGGGAACCCCTAGGAAAAGCCCACAGTCACTGGCTCAGCGCTTTGTGTGGTGAGGCGCAAGACAGGAAGGACAAAGCAAGTGCTGTGTGAGACGACCTGGAAAGGACAGAGAAGTGCCAGTTACATACCATCCTATTACCAGTGAGTAGCTGGATCCCTGCCTCGAGAACCCAGTGCTCAGCGGGCTGCTGTACAAAGACTGTGAGTAAAAGAACTAAAGACTGCATCGCACTGTGTCTGTGAACTTTCTTACGCGTCAAAAGCACCAGAAACACAACTACCAACTCACTCATGTCCGCTCTGCTAACTTAGGTGTCAGCCCTACCTAAAGAGGGCTTAATAACATTGCTGCCTCCCAACCATCGGCCCCTAGAAGACTGTCGAGCAGCGGCAGCCATCTATAGCCGCTACCTGCAGGTGGCGTCACGTATAAATTAATACGTATCCCCAAGTCCAGTCATCCCTACCCAGAATGAATCCTCCATGCCAGGTCCCTATCCCTAAGAGAGTGAGCCACCCACACCAAACTTTTAATGACATCGACAGGGTCACGGAGCTGGGTCTTGGTCCCTGTGATCCCCGTGATGAAGCCTCAAGAAAGCCCGGTTCTGAGTATTCTAAGGCCCTGGAGGGGCGTGTCATAAGCAGTTCACTTCTGGCTGTTCCTAAGTTCTCTTTAACTCTCCATGTTGGTTTGGTTAACTGTTTAAGTCTTTCACTATGAGCTGAGTGAGAGTCTATCCTTTTTTTTGCTGTGTCTGGATGGGCAGTGAATGAGAGCTTTTCCTTTCAGCCATTGTGCACAGAATTGCAAGGGTGGGGGCTTTCTGCTCCTGGTTGTCAGGGAGACTGAATACAATGTATCAATTCTGAGCTGGGGATCAGCCTGTGTTTACAGGATCTATGCAAGCTGCTGCTGGGGCTGTATTTGCAAGTCTGTTAAAACTGCAACTTCACATTAATTTATAGATGATGACTTCTCAGGATTTATAACCTGTATTCTGTTCTTAGTGACAAGTTATTCTCTGCACTGAGGGATTTCTGTCTGCAGGGTCATGCAGACTGCTGTAACAGTTATGCTGTGGCTTGTTATCAGCCCATTATGGATAATCGTTTTTCTGGATTGCATGCAGTACACCACCCCTCGTAACACATTTCCTTTTCACTGTTCTGTCCCCTTCTGATGACTGCAAATCCCAAGCGCTCCAATTACCAGTCCCTTAGATAATTGTATGCTTGTTCTTACACCATCAGGCGCAAGCAGACAGCTTTGAACTCTGCTAGAACGATGACTTGTAGTAAGACAGGAGAAATGCTGCAGTTTTCTTCCAGAATCTTGTATTAAGTTCAACGTAACAGTAGGTGAAAAGGAATAATCTGTACAGGGTTGCAGACATGCGTGTTCAGCAATTGCTTCTCTAAACTAAACTGGGAAGAAAGTTGGAGCATCCTGTACAGAGGCCAGCTAAGGGAGGGAGGTAGGGACAATCTTATTACACAGTTTAATCTACCTGGGAACAACAAGGAAAATTACTGATTGGAAGAAATACTCAATGCAGAGAAATATACACAACAGGTTGTTCCTATTCCTGGGACACAACATGTTCCTTCCCACCTCTTCCCAAGTTTGCCGCAATAAATTATCTTTCCCTTTCCTTTCCCTTTTTCTACCCATCCTATATCCCATATTGATTTGATAATATTACATGTATTCAATGCATATTAGTAAAATGTTTGCCTTCCTTTCCTCCTGTATTACCAATTAAAATTAATAAAACTCTGGGAATCAAAATTTACCACTAACATAAAGTGCAATGTGTCATGAAAAAAACAACTTCAAAATCACTGATATATTTTGAAACATTCCATAGTTATTACATAGAATTGTAAAATTTAGCCTGGTCAGGCAGATGAAAACAGACTAGGGGGTGAAGGGGTTAAAGAACCAGATCTTAAGCAAAGATTTAGCGAGGAAGAGCTGAGGAAGTCAGATTAGTATGTGACGTGATAGGCATGCCTAAAAAGATAATAATTAAACAAATCTTTTTTTTGTAGGGCATACTTAAAACTGGACACTGTGAATTGCCCGTGGTAGTACATTCCAGAAAATTGGTGCAACACGAGAAAAGTCTTGGAGTTGATAGCGGTAAGTTCGGATTATATAAAATGTTACTTTTATACCTTTGAGTTAAGGTAAAAAATGTTTGTACCGTGTTAGCCAGTAGATAGAAAAATACTGGAATCTGAAAGTCCTCGTTGTTGATACTTTTTAATGGCTAACTGAAAAGATGGTAAACATGGCAAGCTTTTGGGACACTATGGCCCCTTCATCAGGCTGATAATGACACAAATTCTGAAGACACATACATATATTCATAAGCAAAAAAAAAAGCAGGGTTAGATGCTATAGTAAATACGACAGGTGACGTAAAGCAGAGTCAGGCTAGGGAAAAGTAGAGGAGCTGGGAAAGTAAAGTCAAAATTCTAAAATACAGCTTGTGTTATTGTTCTATGATTAGTGGCCTGTGGAGACGTGAAAATTTTTCAGTGAGTTGTAGACAGCTATAAATCGAAGCGAGAAAGTTCACAAAAATGTCAAAAGTTCATTGTCCTCTGACTTGAGTCTGTTGGAAATGTGATATCCCCAAATGCCCTTTCATTTTATATAAAAACACATGAATCCATGTTAGGCATTTACATTAGCCCTGTTTTGAATGTGTCAAAGGTCATTATCAATTTGGATTCCCAAATTCTTCTCTCTCTCTCTCTGTGATTTGAAGTGAGCAGACTAAATCGGTTTCAATGTGGTCAGGGCTGGAAAAATGCTTTGCTACAGGTAGATCTATGCGCTTTCTTTTTATTGTGTGGCGATGAGAATTCATTCCTGTTCTGAATTTTTGCCCGGTCTGCTCTACGTACATGCCACCTGTTGGGCATTTGGTACATATTATTAAATACACCACATTGCTTGTGATGCAACTGAAGTTACCTGGGATCTTGTAGTCCTGATCTGTCCCAGGAATCCTTATCTTGTTCGCTTCCATTATAGATGGACAGGTTTTGAACCTGTTCTGGATGCAGGAAAAGGTTCCTGTTGCTGTTGGAGAGGACAAGGCGCTTCTGACAATGATGTTTTTTAGATTCACAGGTTGTCATACTTATTTTAGACGGGCATCTTTTTGTAGGAGTGGTTGCAGTTTCCGTGCTGTTCCTCTTAGCACCTCCAGACTTGGATTGTAGGTGACTACGAGAGGAACTCTGTTGTTTTCTTCTCTAGTTTTGTAATGTAGGAGATGATTCCTTAATATTCTGGTGGCTCTTGTAATCTGGTTCTTGATTGCTCTTGGATGGTAGCCCTTGTTCAAAAAGGTCTTTCTGAGGTCCTCAAGGTGATTGTCTCTATCTTTAGGGTTGGAACATATCCAATTGTATCTGATGGCCTGGCTATACACAATAGAGTTTTTTTATGTGTTTTGGATGAAAACTGTCCCATCGGAGATATGTTGGACGATCAATTGGCTTCCGATACAGGGATGTCTCTATTACATTGTTCTGTATCTTAATGATGGTGTCCAGAAAGCTGATTTCAGTGTAGGAGTAGTTAAATGTTAAGTTGCTGGTGGGATGAAACTGATTAAAGTATTCATGGAAAGTCTTCAGCTGTTGCTCAGACTCTGTCCAGATGATTAAAATGCCATTGATATAACGGTAGTAGGCCAGAGGCCTGATAGGACAAAAGGATAAAAAGTCACCTTCAAGCTTGGCCATGAAAGGATTTGCATATTGTGGTGCCATTTTGCTTCCCCTTGCTGTGCCAGTCTCCTGTAAAAACATGTTGTCGTCAAATGTAAAGTAGTTGTGCGTGAGGATGAATTTTGTAAGCTTCACCACATAGTCAGCATCAATCCCTGTGTTTTCCAGGAAGGTTTTTCAGGCATTTAATCCATTGTTGTACAGAGGTACAGGTTTTTCAGGCATTTAATACATTTGTTGTACAGAGATTCCACATCCATGGTAGTGAGGATGGTTTCTTCTGGTAGATGACCTATTGCTGACAGTTTATTCAATAGGTCAGTTGAGTCCTGCATGTAGCTGGGTGTCTCTTTTACCAGGGGTTTGAGAACAGGGGTTTGACGTCAGCCCCGGAGCCCGCCCTGCTCCAGATTATGTATGTACAGCAGGGCGGGCTTTGGCACTGACATCACCGGCAGAAGGCGTTTCAGCTGCTGGGACCGCTCCCGCCCACTGCTCGCTCTGCGGAGGGGAGACATAAAGGAGGCTGAACAAGACAGGGCTGGAGTTGTACCAGAGAGGGCTGGAGGCGGGGAGGACACCAGTAGTAGCGCTGGCACATACAGGCGGCTGAACAAGAGAGGGCTGGAGGTGGGTAGGACACCATACAACAGGGATGACTCATTACAGAGTAAGACCCTCTAGACTCCTTATCCATAAACTTTATGAAGTCTTTTTTACAACTTACAGGGGAGCTAGAGACATGGGGAACCCTTCCCTGAATGTAGAAGACACGCTGCATTCAGTACTGCATTCAATACTGCATTCAAAATTCTGCAAAAATACTTAAAGAATTAACATGATGCAGATTAATTTCTGCATCAAATCTGCAAGTCACAAATTAGCAACAAGTCAGATTTTGGGAGCTGTTTCCAAGGTTGGTAATTGGATATATGGAGTATAGGAAAGGTCTGAGGGCATGTTGCCTGGGAATTATGGTAGTACCACCTACGGAAATGAGAATGTCATGGAAATATATATATGATATGTAAACGTAAAAGTATAATGAATAGATGCAATTTGGTACCAAGTGTCTGAAACTAGAAAAGAAAAATGAAATGAAAGTTATAATTTTCTTCTCATGATGACTATAAATATTTCCAAAATAGGTTACCTCCAGGCAGGCAAGGTCTTAATAAGATCAAAGCCTATGCATCACTCGAGAAATAATAGGTGATCTAATTAGAAGTAAAAAAACGCTTATCCTTATGTGAAATTTCAACTTCAAAGAGAAAGAAAAGGGGCTATTAAAGAGGAGCAGAATATATTAACAAAGTAAGTTAAAGGTTTATTCACTAAAGACAATGCTGTCCTCTGAGAACTACGGTAAGTATGCAGGCTGGTAAGAGGACCTTGAGTGTGGTACACTGAAATCATAGGGTAAACATGAGATGGGAAATAGGAAATTATTTGACATATTGTTACATCTGGAAATATCTTAAAGAGGTAATCCCATAATATTTTATTATTATTATTATTATTTATTTATATAGCGCCATTAGGTTCCATGGCGCTTTACATGAGGATAAGGGAGACAAGAACAAGTACACTAAATCTAGGCGATCAGGACGTACAGGTAAAGGAGGGGCAGGGACCCTGTCCACGAGGGCTCACAGTCTACGAGTAGCATCCAAGTGGCGATTCAAACTGACAATGAGACTATCATTTCACTTTAACCATTAACAGTTTACTCAGCAGACCTTCAGTAACAACTGTGTTCATGAGATAGCAGGCACATAACTTCCAGCAGGTACCAGTTTCACAAAGTATATTCAGGCACAGTTGGTGCTCCCGCTCGGTTGTTTTTAATTTTACTGTTCCTGTGAATCGCTGCACAAGCCCAGATCAATAGTCTAACTCATACAGTCACTATCCCTTTGCATGGCTTCATGTTTATTCTCATCATAAAGGAGGAGATACAGGGGTTCTGAGCACTAAGGCGAGACTGAAGCCTCAAGCTCCCAGATGTTTCCATATTTACGTTTCTTCTCATATCTTCTATAAGCACTTATTCATGTAATGGGATATCTGGCTGCCATTATGATGTAAAATTATATAATACTGGATGTAGATTAGTATATGACCATCAATGATGAGACATGTTAGAAATATGATTTTGGTTTATTGATTTTTATATCCTTGTGGAGATGCATTGATTGTTCATTCCCTATTGTTTCTGTACTTCATACACATCCCTTCCCCTTATCTTAAGTACCATACCATTTTCAATAAACTTTCTATTTTACATATGGATATCTGATCGCTGTTCTTTGTGGGTATACAAGCTCTTCATTCCCTAGACCTGCGGAAATGTATGGCGAGACGCTGTATGAGTCACAGGTGCAGAAACCTGATAGCATCACGGCACTGGGACTCTGACGTCTCGTGGCCCCCGGTGATGATATTACCACAATGGTCACCTTGCTGCTATTTGGAAGCTGAATCCCCAAGATCCAGGTTTAGATGACTAAAAAAATGTCTTACATTTTAATAGTATTTGTAGAGGGCCTGTGGGGACTACTGTAGGCCATAAGACAGTGTATGGACTACAGCGGAGGCCATCATACAGTCTTTGGGGCATTTTACAGTGTTGGGGCATTATGCTGAGTATAGGAAGTGATAGGGGCATGCATTATACTTTGTGTAGAGGAGCTGTGCGCCGATCATACTATGCATAGAGAGTTGTGTAAACATCATATTTCATACAATGAGCTGCAGGGTGCCCAGGAAAAACCCGCGATTGCTGGACCGTAGTCTGTGGGCGGAACTGCGAACTGAGGCCCGAGAGGAACCAGAAAGGGGGTGCAACTGTTGAGCCGTCCCAACTGCTAGTTTGTGACCAGAGCAGCTTGAAAACTTCTGGTACACTGTGAACTGTCTGTACTGTGTGACTTGTGGAGCTTCAGTAAAGTAAAAGCTAGGAACTTTGAGTGACTTTTATTTGCATACTCGAGACGGGGCTGAGTAAGATGGAGCCTTGGCAGTTGGAGGTTGCCCGGGAATATTGAGAGTGTTCTTCCCCTTTCCTTTTTGCACCATCAACACGGCAGCCCTGGGGAACGTCCATACCCGTGGGGGCCATCCCACTGGCTGCAAACCCCATCATCCCCAGGAGACCCGACTGCAGAGGTGGCTACGTTTGGCCCAGTGGCAGACCTACAGCCTGCCGGGCCCTGGTGCGGCCTTAGGTGAGGACCGGGGGGGGTGCTTGCAGCGTCAGGCGAGGACCGGGAAGGGGGTTTGGGGTGCTGCCAGCGTCAGGCGAGGGGCTGCGGGTGCTGGTGGTGAGAAGCGGGGGGGTGGGTGTGCTGGCAGGGGGGGGCATGCGGCTCTTACCTGCGCCGCATTGTAGATCTGGGTGCCGGGCTGGAGAGGAGGGGAGGGGCGGGATCAGCCGAGGGAAGCAGGAAGCTTCCCTCAGTTAACCCCATCTCCTCTGACACAGGACATGGGGGTCTGCAGGCTTGAGGGGCCCCCTACCCGGTCGGAGCCCTGGTGCAGCTGAACCAGCTGCACCGCGGTAGGTCCGCCCCTTGTTTGGCCACAAACCACAGGTGGAGTCACGTACATTTTCTAAAAAAACTCAAATCCCCATTTATTTTCCAAACCCCCCCTCTTATTGCCACGCCTGGGACCACAGAGCTGGATCACGTCACCATGACACCCCACGGCCCTAGACGACGAGTGGGCCCGGCTCCGAGTACCCCTGCCTGGGGCACGACATTGTCACTGTTTCTAGACCACTTGCATAGGGAAATAATATTTTTATGGGGTCAATTTTATAACCTAGAGTTGACAAATGAAGCATTTAACTTTTGTAAGAGGCACAGAGGTGGGGCACTAAGTGAAGTACTGTTTTTGTGCCACACAGCAGGTGTAGTAATTGGGACACATACAGCATTAGAAGGTTGAGCATTGAGGGTAACTTCATCACAGTGTACATCACTATTTATGACTGTGCTGCAATCTTTTATATGATCTGCAGTACTGGTATCTGCGAATATATGGTCACTATAGCTATATCATCAGTGTTGGTCTTTGTATACAGATTTATTTTCAGTAACAGCACGGTCATCTGCTAATTTTCCCCTATGCTTAGGGTGCACCACCATAGTTGTGAACATGTTTACATGGTTATGAGCAAGAAAAGGGGGGGAGCTGAGGGTACCACAAATATTATGAACTAGGGATCAGCTCCAACATGTCAAAAACAGCATTTAATAGCAAGAAGAAGACAACATGATATGTATGGAGTGATCACCATGAAATTACAAACCAGTGTATACAAATTTCAAACTTTTATTAAACCAAAACAAACAAGACAGGGTTAAAAACAATTAAAAGGCAAATAGCCAGAAATCCATGTGTCCCCTGCAGATGTTATAATGACCACCAACACAATTACATAATATCAACTGATTTGTTCATACAATATAAATCAATCAGCATGTATAAGACAGGCTCAGTTCCCTCTTGGTTATCAATAACGGACAACCTTTTATAAATTGCTGCTATGTTAAGGTATAACACCCTATTCATGTAGCTAGATACCTCAGATCAAGGTCAGTCTAGTCAAAGAATTAACTTGAGTAAATGAGATAGCAGGCAAGCCCTAAGGCTAAGGGTGGCTTCAGACTTGTGTTCGCCTCCGCGGCGTCTTGCGGCGGGCGAACACAAGCTGAGCGCAAGCACCACCCATCCCTATGTTTATCATGGGGACGCACGGTGATGCGTTTGGCTGCGGATGGGCATGCGCACTGATACACTTCAATGTGTGATTTGTACGCATGCGGATGCTTGCGCACAAATCACAGATTCTCGTCCGCACCCTGAACGCGACATGTCAGCGTTCATGTCTCGTCACGTTCAGGGTACGGACGAGAATGTATGATTTGTACGCAAGCATCCACATGCGTACAAATCACACATTGAAGTCTATCAGTGCGCACGCCCATCCGCAGCCGGGTGCATCACCGTGCGTCCCCATGATGAACATAGGAATGGGCGGTGCTTGCGCTCAGCTTGTGTTCGCCATCCGCAAGACGCTGCAGAGGCGAACGCAAGTATGAAGCCACCCTAAGAGAGAAAAGTAACCTGCAAAAACAAAGGGTTTGTGGGTCAATCAGAGCTCCATAAACCCTGGAATAGTACTGGTACAGGAGTATATAAAAGGCTGTCTGTTATTGCGGTTCCTCCTGCTTGCACTAAACTCTATGAGAGAGACACCCTGGCTAGGGACTTAATTAAATTTGGCTCGAACAGTCCAATGGTTTTTGCTCTTTGCCTTTTTTAATTTTTATTTGTAAATTTCCTTTTTTACGAAGTTTAAGGTGAAAGAAAGCCTCCATTAAAAAAAATTTATTGTTTGTTACTGTTTAAGGTGACAAAAAAAATTGTTTTTGTATGTTTTACAACTTTTACCGTTTTCAACCTGCCAGACATTTTGTGGGAAGGGGAATTATCCCCCGTGGCCGGTTTGGTTGCCCGGTAACATTCTCTCCCCACAGGTTTTTTTGCTCTCAGGGGGAGGTGGGGGGCAACCCAAGAAACATTCACTTGCCCCGCCCAACTCCAGGCCGGGGATTGGGGGCCTTTGGAGGGAGGGCCATTGCAGGCTGAAGGAGTATTTTTAGTGGGGTAGGAAAAAGTTAGGGGAAGTGAAGGGGGGGTAGGAGGGGAAGGTGGATCGAGAAGATTTGGCCTAAAAAACCGTCAGAGGTCCTTCCAGGTCGGGAAACGGGGGGAGGGGGGTGGAAGGAAAAGGGGGTCTAGGGGGGATGGGTGGGGGAACAAGGTTGAAAAGAAGTGGAGGGGGGGAGGGACCATTCCGGGGGGGAAAGGGCCCAAGCAAAAGTACTAAGGCTTAGAAAGAAAAAAGGAGGCTGGGGTTGTGGCGCCCTCTGGCGGGAGAAGGGGGTCTCCCCTTAGGGCCGGGGGGAGGGGGAAAGCAGAGTCTGTCTTAAAAAAAACACCCCAGCTTAACCCCAACATTTAAATTTTCGTGGTCCCGGGGGGTCTTTTGGGGGGAACAACGGAAAAAGGGCATGAGGGTGAAGGCGGAGGACGGACCCCAGCGAGTCGGGCAGTTTGGAAAAGGGGGTCCCCAACTTTTAAATTAGAATTAAAAGGGAAGCACCCAAGGCTGGTCAGCTTTTCTATTGTCCAGGACCAGGTTTTCTGGAATAGAGGTGTTTGCAAGTTTACCCAAACTGCTGCCCGGCAGGGGGGGGCCTTTTGGACCCCACCCCCTCAAAACAAACCGAAACGGGTTAAAGGGAAAAAGGAAAAAACTTGAAACGCCCTGAGGATCGGATGACTTTGTGGGGGGTAAGTAAAACCGAGCCCTTAAGAGCGGACTGAGGAAAGTGTTGAAAGGTTTTAAAAAAAGCTCTGGGGTAACCTCGGGGGTGTGGCAACTACCCCTGGAAACGGATTTTACCGTGTACCAAATAACCCGGGGACCAGTAAAAAAAATTTTGAGCTGTTGGGGGCTCGCCAGAAACTGGCCTAAAAGGTCCCCAAAACCCTGAAGGAAAGCACATTCATAAACCCTGTCCCAAAAAATTGTGTAGGGGACTTATTCAAGGGGCCAATCCCCTTAAAGGGGGTGAAGCGTGGAACCCCATTCCAGGTCCCAGGTGGCGTCAATATAACCCCTTTTTCCCCAATTATCCCAAACCCATTAGTGTGGGATGGGGACCGGGCCCCGACTGCCGGTATAACTGTGTAGCAATCTTCCCTTTTGACCCCCCTTCCCCTGTCGACCGATTTTTAGTGTTTTTGCTGGGCAGCAACGAATGTATTCGCTGAGGGGGCCATAATGGGCCGGGGATTTTTAAAGGCCCAAAAGCCCCCTCTGGATTGGGACCCTTGCAAAAGCGGGAGAATTTGGGAAACCCCAAGGGGAAAGGGGCCAGGAAATTTCACGAAAGGTGTCTTATGAAGTGGCCCCCCATATCATCTGGAGTTTGCCGGCTGGCCTGGAGGTTTACGAGCTTTAAAAAAAAACAAAACGGGGAAAGGGCACTTAGCTTGTTTTTCCCTTAACGGGAGTTATTTTGGTTTTTTTCCAAATTTTTCCCAGGGCTAATTTAAACGTTATTTTCTTATGTTAAATTTGGGGAATTTCAGGCTCGCATTCTTCAAAAAATTCAAAAATTTTTTACTTTTAAGGGCCTGTAAAAACTTTTGATTTTTGAAGGAAAGGGAAAGTTCCCTAAAATTAACAACCCTTATATGGGTGTTGATGTTTTAGCCCACCCCCCCAAAACGGAAAACCTTTTTACTTTTTTGGAGTTGGCCCAAGGTATACAGCATGGAGTGGAAACATGTATAAAAGTTCAGTGGGGGGTTTTCCGGCTATGGGTGTACACAAAAAGGGCTCCCCCAGGGAATCACCCCGGCGAACGCGGCCCAAGGGGAAACAACCAGGGGGTTAACCCCCCCCCCCGGGAGCCCCGGTTTTCCGCGCACCAGAAAGGCGCCAGAGGAAAGGGCCGATTTTTTAAGCGACCCTGATCACCCCCAAAAGAGGGGGAAAAAAATCCCCAACCTCCCCCCAAATCCCCGCCCCCAGGGGTAAAAGGGGGCTGGGGACAGAGGAGGGGAACGCCCGAGAAAGGGGGATCAAGAATTTGGGGCACCCCATAGGTAATCAGGAGCAAAAGGGAGCAAGGCTTTCAGAAAAAGGAGGGGGTCTGCGAGAGGTTTTCCCCCCTTAGAAAAAAAATTTGTAAGGCCCCAAAGGGTTACCAGCAGCCCACAGAGGGGGATTTTAAGAAAAGGCCCCGGAAGATAAAGAGGGGATAACAAAAAAGGGGGGTATGGCAGCAGAGGTAATAAGCCCCGGGGAATCAGGTTCCTTTAGCGGCCCCCCCACACCCAGTGGTTTAAAAAGGAAAAAGTTATAACCGCCCCCCCTTTCCCTGGGGAATTAAAAGAAATTCTTCTTTGGTTCACCCAGGGGTGCCCTACCGCCCCCTCTTGGAATGGGGCTCCCCCCCTCCCAAAAGGACCCGTATGAGGGATAAGACCCCGGAAAGCCCAGGGACAAAAACCAGAGCGGCCCCTTCGACTGAGGATTCTCAAGGGGGGGTTCAACGCGGGGCCCCCGTTAGGGGGGTTAAACTTTTAGGTACCAAGGCAAAGCCATTTTCGCCCAGTCCGAAAAATCCCTAAAGGGGGCGTTAATTCCCCCCCAAGTCCCTTTAATGGGGCCTAATATTGGGGCTTTGGTTACGGGGCCGTGGAATTTGGAAAATTTTTATTAGATCGGATCTCATTTGAAAGCTTTAAAAGGCTATTTTTTTAAGTAAATTTTCCCAGCCCTGGTCTGGGATGGTGGTAAACTTTTCAATTTTAAAAATTTTGGCATTAATAAATTAAATTTAAACCCCCCCAAATCCCTTTTTTTTTTTTTCCCCAGTAATTTTATTTTGTTTATTTCTCTCCCAAAAAAAGTGACCATTGCCTTTGTCCCCCACTTCCCCCCCTGTTTCCCTTCCCTGATCCTTTTTCCCCTTGGGCCCTGCCACCCCCCCCCCTCCCCCCAAAATTACCTTTTTCTTTTCCTCTTTTTTTCGTTCCCTTTTTCCTCTTTACCCTGTTTCCCCTTTTTTAGCTATGGCCGGGGGCTGTGGAGGGTGGGGAGAGGGGGGGGATTTGTTGATAAAAAAATTCCCTTACATAAAAAATGGCCCACTGAAAAACTTCCAGGAACCCCCCTTGTGGAAATTGCCAAATAACCCGAAGGAAAAAAAACATTTTGTGATCCCCTCCCCCAAACCTTTTTGGGTTGAGGGGAAAGGGAGGGTTATACAGGCCAGAGCTGAAAAACCCAGAAAAATCCCCCTTGGATTCTTTGAAATGGGACATTTTACCCTTGCCGAAAAACCCCCGCAAGCCCTTATATCGGGCCATGGATTTGGGTTTTTGGTATTCCCCGCTCAAAAAACCTTGCCCGGGCAAATGCATGTGGGGGGCCTGAACATAAGGGATTTGGCTTTGCCCCCCTTCCGCTTCTTGGCCCTAGGGGGGAAGCATTAAAAGAAAGTTCTGTTACTGCGGAAGGGCCAAAAAAGAACGGGGAAATCCCCAGGCCTCTCACAATTTTTCTTTTGATAACGGGTTACTGTTTTTGGGAAAAAAGTTAAAAGAACCTTATTGGTGTTTTTTTCGGGGGCACCCCAAAAAAATTCAGAAAACCTATATTACAATTGGATTAGTTGGTTATGTTTAACTGTTTGAAAAAGAAACTTTTTTAGGAAAACTGTTGGGGTTCTGGGGAAAAGCTACACCCCCCCCCCGGGCCCCTCAAAGGTGTACATTGGCGAGCGGCAGGAGTTGATAAAAATTCCCCCGGTTGTAATTTTTATAACCCCGGACATCCGGGCCCGGGCCAAATGGGGGTCGACGAAACAGGACAGAAGAATAAAGCAGTATGCAAAGGTGGGCCCAAAACGAACTCACACACCATGGTAGAACAGGGGGAAGGCAAGCGAGAGAACCCCAGCCCCAAGGGGAAAATTTGTGCATGCGGCGACCCTGCCAAAAGGGAAAATTTCCCATTCCAGGGGGATTTTCAAAAAGAAGTCATCCCAAACCCCATTTAAATAGGTCCAGAAAGGGGTTGTCGGGGGGAGATCAGGAAAAATTAAAAGAGACACCAACCTAAGCAAAGTGCGGCCAAAAAACCCTCTAGGGGACTAAAAAGGGGTTTTGTCCGCGATGGGTAGGTTCCTTCAAAAATGACACAAATATTTTTTGAACCCGGGCTGAAAAGGTAACAATCCTCGTAATCCTGGGGCTTTTTTGGGGAGGGGGGTACAGGAGTTGGAAAGGGGAAGGGGTACACCCCAACTCCCGGGCCCTGGGGGGTTCCCGAAAGGAAAGAAAATTTCCCCCCCGGCCCCCAAAAACCCCCGGCGATTACTTCCCCGGGTAAGAAAACGGGACGAGGGGAATTTTTCCCTAACAAAGAAGGGATTTGGGGGGATGCGGTTTCCCCAAAGAGGCCCCTCCCCGGGGAGACAATCCCTGGTTATCAAGGCCCACCCCTTGGAGCCATGGTTGTTAAAAGGGACTTTTAAACCTTTTGTGGGGGTTTTAATGAGGTACAATTCACCGACATAAGAAAGGGGGCATGAAAGGAAACTTTTACCATCCGAATGCCCCCTTTTGGAAATTGCTAAAAGACTCAGGAGGAAAAAACATTTTTGCTGATTCCCCAAAACCAGTTTTTGAGGAAGAGAAAGGGCGGGAGATTTTTCAGGCCAGGTTTAACCCAGAGAAGATTTCCCTGGGATTCTGGAAAAGGGATTCTTTGCTCACCTTGGGGGAAAAAATACCCGCAAAGCCCCTTTATTCTCCCTGGCTTTGGGTTGAAAATTGGGTTTCTCAAATTTCCCCCAAAACCCGATCTTCAGGGGCCGTAAAATAAGGAGATTTGGGTGGTGCCCCCTTCCCGCCGGGGCGGGCGGGAGGAACATTAAAAAAAAGTTTTTTACGCAAGGGCCCAAAGGAAGTTTTGGGAATCCCCGGGCCTGCTGTGGGGCCACTTTTTCTGGGATAACTGGTCGGATTTTGGGGAAGTTGGAAAAGATCCTTTTGGGTTTTTTTTTCTTTGGAACCAGAATGAAATTAGGTTTAATTTCAAGTGCCCCTTTGTTCTTACTGTTTCTGTTTCCATAAAGAACTTAATCGGTTAACCTTTTGGGGTTTTTTTTTAGTTCTCCCCCACCGGGGGGCCCTTAACCGGTCCTAAATTGTACTAAAATGTCCCCCACTTCCTGCCCTCAATGAAAAGGGGTTTAAATTCCCCAGTCAAGATTCCTTTTTATGGGGGGGGAGATTCGATTTCCCGGGCCCGAAGTGATAGTTTAAAGGAGTTCCCCCTTTAGAGGGGGGACAATGCTAGGCTACCATCAAAATTCCCCCCACTTTTTTCATCCCAACTCCCCCAAAAAAAAATGCAGGAGTATGCGTTCGGGAAAAAGCAATCGTTCAGTTAAGCTTGCAAAAAGTGATTTGACCCGCGGGCCCAAACGTCTTAGTTATCTGCGAAATAGGGGGTTTCCCTTTCAATTGCGAGTGTTTATGCCCCTAAGTGGGTTAAAAATTTCAAATTTTGGTTTTTGTGTGGCACCCGGCCCCTTGGGGGGGGCCCAAAACAGAACCCCTTGGGGACAGAATGGGCATTAGCAGCAAGCATCACTCCCCAATCCCTTACAAACCTTAGAAAACTGGTTTAACCCCAGCCTTAGGGGGAGCTCCATGGTCCCTTGAGCCTTTCCCCCCTAAAAAATAGGGCTTGGAGGGGAAACACCCAGAGTGTGCAGACGTAGGAGGCTGCAGGTTGTGGTGATCTCTGTGCATTTAGACACACATGGGCCCCAACCCAGATCCGCCGTGAGGGGACCCTTGCAAGGGGGGTAAGGGGAAAAAAGGAGAAGCCCCTTCAGGGACATCAGATTTAATAAAAAACTCTCTCCCCTTATCCAGGTTTAGGGAAACCAAGCTGGGGGAAACTATATAGCCACCACGGGAAACCAGCATACTTCAAGGGAGTCTACCCCCCCTTTTCACCCCGCCCCTACCAACGAGAGCCCGGGGAGGAAAGATAGAATTATACCCCCCCCTTTTACAGTCCCTAGTGCGCCCCCCCAGGTTTTTAAAAATCGTTCCAGGGAACATACTCCCCGGCCCCGGCTGGATTCCACTCCCCCGCCCTTACCCCTTGGGAAAAGACAGAAAAAGGAACCCTACACTAACTCTTGCTGAAAAACCCCCAGGAGTGCTGACTTACTATCCAGTCTGGCTACCTGATACCCCGTAAAGGTACCTAAAAGACTTTGGAGGTTGTGTCTGATTCCTGACCCAAACGCAGGATTACCGCAGCTCCCTCAAAAATCTTGTGCAGCCCCGGGCCCGGGGACTCCGCTCATCCTGGGGGGGAGCATCCCATCTTGCTGCACCCCCACCCCCCGGACCCCCCGCGCGCGGTATATATTCCGAATTCACAGGGGGCGCACAAAGAATTAACCCCTACTGTTCCCCATCCCCTTTATTGATCGGGAAAACCCCGGGGCCCCCCACAGTGAGGCGCGGTTGGACAGGGGGAAAGGTCAACGCCTGCGAGTGCAAAAAAAAGGCAAAGTGAGTTTTTGGGGACACTAGGAATTATATGGCGGGCAAACTGTAGTGGCGGTGATTTAATTGGTCAGGGACCCCCGGTTGGACTCCTTCCTCATATCTAGGAGATCGGAGCAGGGGAAGTTGTGCCGGGTGTACCATCCCCACGATGTCTGGAGGACCACCTGCGGAGGGGAGGGATTATTCCTTTTCTCGCATGTGCATAAATTTACCCCAGAATTGACTATTTCCCTGGTAAAGATGTTGCCTGGAGAGAGAAAAACTCGGGGCTGGGGTGATCACTTGTCGGACACGCCCCGTTTCCCCCTTTGGGGTTGGTTGGTTGGAAGGTGGTGCTCCCCCGGACTGGAGACTCAATGTGGGTTTTCCTGACTGAAAATAAGTCACGAGGACTGGGAAAGGCAACTTCAGGACTATTTTTTTCTAAACGATAACGGGGGGGGCGCGGGTTGTGCTATGGTATGCTCAAAAGGGCCCGTCCTCCCGGTCTCCTCCTCCAGAAGCATCCCAATTTAAAAGGGGAAGAGAGAACGGCTGAAAAGGGGAATATAGCCGGTTGGAGCGGCAAACAAAACTTCCCCATCAAATCAGTTTTTGCCCCAAAAATACCGACACCCGTAAAAAATAAAAACGCTTTCCTCTGCCAGCATGAAGTGGGGCTGCGTAAGCTAAAAACTAAGTTTTTATGAGAGGGGGATAGGGCGGGGAAAATTTGGCCCGCGACTAAAAGAGAGCAGATAGAACAATGATCAAGAGATGAAGGGGCGAGAGGGGGGGAGCGGGCCAAAATGGGGGGGGTTTTTTATTATGAGAAATTTACAACTTAAAAAAAACATAGCACCCCAAAAAAACCCACGTTGGTCCCTTTTGTGGATTATTTGAAGGGCCTTAAAATACCTTGTCCCAGGACGTGTTGGAGGGTTGAACCCGGGCCCCTTTTCCTCCCGCTAGGGGTGGAAACAGTGATTAGAGGTCTGAAGGCCAATCCCCCCAGGCCAGACGGATTTGCTGGCGAATATTTAAAAATTTTTCGGCTTTGGGCCCTGGCCCCCGATCTTTAAGGCTATATAATCCTGGCAAGCCGTAGGCTTTTCCCGGGGAAGTCAGCTTTGGAAGCCACAATTAAACCACCATTCCTAAGCCGGTGAAAAACAGGACCACCCGAAAATTACCCGCCCAAAAATCCCTTCAATTTTGTCTTAAGATCTACTCCAAATACGGGGAAAACCCTTTTGGGTGATGTGATCCCCCTTTTGGGGTGGATCCTAACAAAGTGGGTTTCTTTGCAAGGGAGGCAAGCTCGGGACGGAACTGAAGGATGCTGAACTTGAAAAGGGGTGGGGGAGAGGGGGGGGTTTCCCCCAAGCATTCCCTCTCTCTTGACGCGAGAATCTGGTGAAGGAAAAAAAGGGAAGAAAGGAACTTTAAAATGAAAAGTATAATTGACGTTAGGTGGATGTAGATGGCACTCCCTTTTTTGGTCTTGTTAACTTGCGTATCGTCATAGGGCCCATTAAGATCCAGGGTAGATTTCCTCAGTTTTCCCGGTATGCTGAAAACCCCTGGTAGCTATATGAGCTCAGCTGAGTTACCATGGGATTTTAGACCAATAGGTTTTTCCCAGGCTTTTTGGCTCCCGGGTCTATGATCCAAACTTTTGTAATTCATAAGAGTTTTTATTATTTTTTAAAAAAAGCAATAAAAGGTTTGACAGTAAAAAATGTTTCCTCAGGTTTTGTAAATATCCGAGGAAGCATTTTTTTACTGTCAAACGCGTTGTATGTGCTTTTCTTAAGAAATAATAAAAACCTTTATGAATTACAAAATTTTTGGATCATAGACCTTGGGAGGCAAATAGCTTGGTAAAAACCTATTGACACGAGGAAGCATTCGAAGGGGGTTTTCACTGGGGTCCCTCCGGGAGGTCCTCTTACCTTGGGAATTTGGGCCCAATCGTGCAGCAATCCGGGCCCTTTTACCCCCCCCAAGTGCGAGGGTTTTTCCCGCAGGCTATCTATCTAGGCCTTCCCGATCACAAAATGGAAATCGGAGGGTTTGCCACTCTCCCCCCAAAAAACTGGTGTTTGGGGCATTTTTGGAAAAAAAAAGGGGGGAAAAACCTGGGGCCCGGGGCTTTTTCCCATTTTTTGGAAGGGCCCTGACCTTTTTCAAAATTTAAATTGGGTTTCCCCGGGAATTTAAAAATGGGGGGGGGAAAGAAAACCGCTAGGGGGGGGGCCCCCTAGGGGGGGCCCGGGGGGGGAAGGGGGGATGGGGTCCCCCCTATTTTTTTTGGGCCCCACCCCCCTAAAACCCCCCCCCCTATCCCCCAAACTCCCCAGGGGAATTTGGGGGTTTGGGGGGTTGGGGAGGGGCAGAGCTTTTTTTCCCCGCCCAAAATTCCATTTTAAAAGCTAAACGCCAAAAAGTCCATGATTTTCCCTATTCGAGTTCAGAGTGGGATTGGAGGCTCGCCCGGATCTTCCTTAAGGGGGGACCTAGAGGCATCCAGTATTTGGGGGGGTTATTTTTTCCCCCTTGCAGAGGTGGAACGCAGAATATCAAGGTCTTTTGGTGGATTGGGGGGGCCTCGGGGGTTTTCCCGCTGCCCTCTTTGTCTTGGGAAAGGCAAGGGTGAGGCGGTGGGGGATGTTATGGCTCCCGAAAATCTTACTTATTTGTGCTTACCTATTTTGTTCCCCAGGGCAGCTGGAGTTCCAAGCCTGTAAACAGATGCATTTGGTGACAACCGGGCCAAGTACGAAAAAGAACATCATGCATCCCCGTTGATAGGGGGGTAGGGAGTTCTGAGATAGCGACATATCAAAAGACGACCATTTGGAGGCCGAGAACGTGGTGGGAGGGGCCTGGGCCCCTAAATGGGGCCGGGGGGGTCCCTTTTGGGCACAGTGAAAAAAGATGGACTGTGGAACATCCGGGTTACTGACCATTTGGGGGAGGTTTGGACGGGGGGGGCTAGTTCCTCGGAGGGAGATCCCTTTTTGGATGTTGAAGTGGTATCCCTTTTAATCTTTTACGGGGAAGGGAAGGGGCCGAGAGGTAGGACATCATAAATCAGGGGGTCGAGTGCTGACATTTGAGCAGTTTCCGCTAAGTATCCAGCCCTGGCCGTTCCTTTCTGCAGTTCCATCGATCTCGCATGTCTCCGCTTGAACTTGTCACCAGACCGGGGTCTTTGGGGGGGCTCCCTCTTCCTTCGCGGGCTTGATATTGAACTCAGAGATCCCAAGGGGTTTGCCCCTAAATACAAAAAATTTCAGGAGAGAGACATGCCAACCAACTGATATATAGGAAGATGGGAGAGGATTTGGGGTTTTTGCGAAAAGTTGAGGAGTGGGGGAGCTCCCTTGTGTGTTGGCGGCTTCAAGTGTGTAAATCACCGGGAGCTGCTAAGAAAATTCCCTGTTGGTACACCCCCCAAAATTTTGTAAAATTTGGCAGGGGAACAATTCCCTATGCTGGAGACAGTGGGTAGGTGGGGGACTTGGCCCCAATGTGGGGGGAAATGCCCAGGTTGGCTTCTTTTTGGGCACCTGGTTGGGGTGCTCTTTCTCTTAGGCATTGAATCCTCTTTCTCGCAATTGGCGGTCCTCCAGTGGGGGTCATCCCCAACCCCCCCGTGATACGACCCCTATAAGTTATGTCCTCACTGCGGCCAGAACCTGTGTAGCGGCCCCAAAGGGGGAAAGTGCCTCCCCCCCTCCCATGGGAGTTTTGGGAAAGCTAATACAAATTTCTGCCACAAATATTTTTTGGGCCCTGGAAGGGGAGCGAGGATAGTAGGGGGCTGGGACTTATGGGAAAAACTTCGGGAAATGCAAACCCCTCTGAGGCCTAAAATTTTGGAGACGGTTTCCTGGTGCTCATGTCGTGTTCGGCCCTCTCCACAGTCTGGGACTCGGACTCCTGCTTGATTCTGCCCTGTCCTACCCCTCTTTTTTCCCTTTCTAAAGAACTTGCCCCTTTGGGGGCTCATCCTTGCTCTTGGTGTTCCCCTTCCCCCCTCCCTCCTATGGCCTCTATTCAGTGTTACCCTTTATTCCTATTCCTTCCAATTGTTGGTCAAAAACTTTTGGGGCTGCTTACTCGGCAGTTCTTTCACTTTTTTTACACCAAAACTGGCAGGTTTCCCCCGGTTGCTTTTATTGTGGTGATCAAGAGACAGGGCGACTTTAAAAGAGGTCCTCGCAGTGGTATAGTGAAAATACTGTTTAACTTATAGCTGTATCTAATTCGGCCCAAATGGAAAAAAAGAGCCCGGGAACTCATTTCTTTTTTTGCATTTTTCAGGTCTTTTATGGATCTGGAGCCTCAAGCTTGTCGAGACAAAGCCCCAAACCCCTTTTTTGTAGTCCTGGAAAAGATCTTTCACTAGCCTTTTTCTTGTGTCTTGTTGCTTCTTTTATTTTAATGTCTTCCCCCCTTCACTTGTAGTAAATTTTGATATGTTGTGAAAATCAAAAAATTTTATATTGATGAAAAAAAAAAGTATCTGGATCAAAATATCATTTCCCTAAAAATTTTGAACAGCGTATGGGCCCCAAAATGTTAGTTCTTGATAGAAAATTTCTAATGTCTGGGGCCCTATGGCTCCTTACACATTGATCAGTTTCGTCAAATTAATTTGAAATTAATAAAAAAAAGGACAAAAAACAGATTTGAACAGATTTCTACAGCTAGGAAAAAGTTTATTGTTGTTCACTGCCCTAATTAAAAACCCCCCTTTGTTACTGCATATTGAAATGGTGGCTAAAATGCGCGTTCTCAAAAATACAGCTGTTTTCAGGTTGTGAACAGTGGAGTATAAGCCTGTGTCATAGACATAGAGCATTGTGCCAGGGGAGCATTTACAATGAAGATAATGGTTTAATGTTCTTATTGCCAAACAACCATCTATCTGAAAGGAAAATGGTTTTTAGAAGCCTCAACTTTTTCTTTCTAAAAATTATGTGAATGTGAAATCATTTTATATTTTATGGATGAAGGACAAAAACACAATAAAAACATGCTTTTATAAAATTGTAAAGGAAGGGAGAAGTAAGTATTACTAGCTACAATCGACAGTTCGCCACACAACTCACAATATTGTCTGGAGGCTTATTGCAGTTGCACTTTTTCTTATTAATTTCTAGGTTTTTCGAGGTTTTTTCCTGCACCTTTTTTTAAAAGTCTTTTATTTTTTTGTTCACCATTGTGGACAGGGTTTGAAGTTGCCAGATGTTTCGGCCTGTTTAAACCCAATTACAATTTTTTTTAAAAATACTACAATTTCATTTTTATCGATAGAGATTGATGGAAGGGGGGGGGTTTTGGGAAAAATTTTATTTATAAAAAATTTGGGGAAGTAATAAAAATTGTTTTTATGATGTCTGAAATTTTTTGAGAAAAGTATGCAACACTTTAAAAAGAACTGTCAGCAGGTTTTTGTTCATGTGACAATAACATTAATGTAGGCAAAGAAAAACTGAACCCAAACGAGCCATTCTGACCATAAAAATGTTTTTTTTTCAGGATCACAGCAGAGCGGGGAAAAGTCCCACCACCCACACCAGACTCTCAAAGATTGTGAGTTTTTGTAAATCCAGCCGGAGGGGTTTGGGAATCCCTTGTGGTGATTTTAGTTTTGAAATTAATCAAGGATAATAAAGCCATTGTTTAAGTAAACAATTGCACAGACCCTGATAAGAGAAGCACGTTGCTTTTTGTTTTTTAACTCTTACAGCATGTGTCTTCTTTTTCTTGCAAAAATCTGCTGCAGATTCCCTTTGACGTGACATGGACTGCTTAAAAAGAAAGGGAAAAACAAATTCATGAAAAAAATTAAGAGCATTATTGATTGGGAGCAAAATTATGAGAAATATGTTTTATTTTCAAAAATAAGGCGCAAAAGATGTAGAAAAATACTAAGCAAAAAAAGAAAAAGGACTTAAGAAAATACAAATCTTGAATCAGCCAAATAGTCTAATGCAGTCTTCTTTATCACTTTTTGAGTCTATTCTAACAAAAGTTAAAAAAACAAAATACTAAAGAAGTAAGGTAAAAACTACAGTGACTGCTGATCTGCACGGAGTGTAATATTATGCATGAAAGGAGGGTTTAAAAAAAAGCAACCCTGGACAAAAGTATAAAGTAGGGCCCGAATATAACATACTGCAACATCATGCGCAACACTTAAGCTGTTTGAAATGATTGAGTTAAGGCCCTTTTAAAACAAGCCGATCAACAATATTCAAGTTGTTTCCGGTCTCTTTACTAGGTTAAAAGAAAAGTGATTGGCACAGAAAGATTAAAGTAATAAATCTGCCCCCATACAGTCAAGGCACCCCCGTCAATGCGCAGGCATGCCAGCTACGGGGTCTGCGGGGGCCCCCCTGGGGGCCCTTTGCAACACACTGTATTCCACTAGGTCCCCCTCCCCACCCTCTGTTTGACAATATTGGAAATCCCTCTCTTTCTGGAGGGAAGGGAGGGGCAGAGGAATGAGGGTCGGTAATTTCCTTCATTTGTATTTGCAAAAAACGGGAGCGATGACTCCAGACGTAAAAAAAGCCGCACTTCCGGGGTCAGAGGAGTGCCAATAGCCCTTGCCCCCAAGGTCGGAAGCATTCTGCAGTGTGTGGGGTTATCTCTCCACCTACAGCAGACATCACGCAGAGGTTGCAAAGGGGAAAAAAAAAGTACCTCCTGAGAAGGTGTTAAATGATGAGGGATAGATCTATCCCCCAGGCAAGGAAACAAAGTTTGGAAAGCAGCAGCAAAAAATTTTTTAAAAGGGAGCCGGGGAAAAGAGCAGGTGAATGGTAATAGAGCTAAAGTTGGGGGTGGGGTGAGGAAGGTGCGCTACTACAAGTAGTGATGGGGGAGAAAGGCGGCTGCTGTCTACAAGTGGTGATGGAGGGGAAAAAGGCGGCTGCTGTTACTAAAACTGTGATGGGGGAGAAAGGGGCGTGAACTAAAAATGTAAAAAACACAAAAATTTTGGGTCAAAATTTGTACAGTTACGGCTGTGCCCCTAGGGGGCCCCTCCAATGCATACACTAAACCCAAATTGGGAAAAAGGAGAGAATTTTTTCCCCAAACAATGTCAGTGTTAACCAATAATCCATGATAATTTTCTGTTTAACATGCAATTTTTTTTAATGCTTTCATAAAAAAAAAATACAGAAAAAGATTTACAAAAACAGCGTACAAAAATCCTAGGACTCATTTTTTTTAAATTTTTACTTAAAAGTGATAAAGTGCACAATTTTAAAAAAATGGGACCAAGAAACACCCCCAACTAAGGTAAACACCCCCGTATATTTTCTACAGTGGGAAAGCAAGGTTTACAACATCAAGCAAAAGTTGTTTTGCAGGGCCCAGGGAGTGGTTTAAATTATAGACCCCTTTGCTTGGTACTCTATAGTTAATTCCTATAGGTTTTTTAAATGACATCTGACTTGTTTCGGGCATAAACTCTCCCGTTTTCCAGTTGAGTTGATGTCAACAAGATGTTGTGGGGAAAAAGGCGGTGTCTATCAAGTGGTGATGGGGGGGGGGGGGGGGGGGAAAGGGGTGCTGCTACTACAATTGGTGGGGGGTGGGAAAGGGTTTGCTGCACTACAAGTGGTGATGGGGAAAACGGTAGCGACTATAAAAGCTGATTATGTGGGGGAGAAAGGCAGCTGCGCTCCACAAGTTGGTGAAAGGGGGAAAAAGGGGGCTGCACTACTACAAGCTGGCGATGGGGGGGGGGGGGGGGGAAGGCATGTTCTACTACGGCTGTGATTGGAAGGAGAAAGGCGCTGCGTTATTTACAAGCTGGTGATGTGGGGGGGGAAGAAAGGTTCTGCTGCTACTACAAGTGGTGAGGGGGAGAAACGGTGCTGCACTATAAAGCTGATTATGGGGGGAGAGAAAGGGGCTGGCTACCCAAGTTGGTGAAGGGGAGAAAGGTGGTGCCAACTCAAGTGGGATGTGGGGGGGGGGGGAGAAAGGCAGTGTTTATACGAATGGTGATGGGGAAGGGGGAAAGGGCAGCTGTTTTATTAAAAGTGGTGATGGGGGGGGGAAAGAAAGGCTTGCGCTACTACAAAGGGTGTTGGGAGCGAAAGGCAACTGTCTACTTGAAGTAGTGATGGGGGGCGAAAGGTGCTGCTACTATGAGCTAGGGATGGGGGGGGGGCCTGCTACAGGCTGGTGATGATGGGGGAGGCTAATGTTTAGACTGGGGTTTAAGGGGGGCATTTACTGAAAAGGGGGTAAGGGTGGTTTACAGAGTGAGGGAAATGAAAGTGAATGGTGGGGGAAAGTGGGGGGGGGCTCAGTTGAAGGGGGAGCAATGTAGAGAATTAAATTGAAGGGGGCCCAAAAAAAACCCAAACATCACAAAACTGTGGAAGGGGACTGGAAGAAGGTTTTTTAAAAAACCCCACCGAGTAGGTGGGGGGACTAGTGATGTCCTGTGGCGGAGATGGTGGTCATTCAAGCAAAGGACCTGTACAAAGAAAAGGCCTGTACACTTCCTATGTTGGTGATTTTTTAAACCTTCACAAACATTTAGTTTTGTTTTTCCCCGTGTTTTACAATCATTGCTGTTCTATATTATGATCATCAATTTTGTGTAAAAAAGGTTTTAGTTGATAACTGGTTATTTTGAAAACACTGTTTTAGTGGCGGGGGTTTCCCCTCAGAAAAAACCTTTAAAACGTGTATCAATGTCGATTACTTCTGTCTGAAAAAAATCATACTTTGTTCTCAAATAGATAGATGATAGATGATAATAAAAGATGATAGATAGATAGATAAGTAGTAACAAATAGAGCAGCACGCCCGGGGGTAAAAAATCGTCAGCTATTTCCCCGCACTTGTATATATTTAAAAAAAATGCCAGACTCCGTCATTAGATGTTTTTATCCCTTTATTCGGCACGGTACCATAGGGCAACGTATGGCACAAGCGCCCTTACCCAGCCTGGATAAAAGGGCGCTTGGGGGCTCGATCGTTGCCCTAGGGGTACCGGTGGCCGAATAAAGGCATAAAATACATCTAATGACGGGTGCTGACATTTTTTCAGATCGGATAGATGATAGATAGATAAAGATAGATAGATAGATAGATAGATAAAAATTTGGCAGTTTTGGCCCAAAAAGTTGAACCCCTGCTTTTTGTCACATAAAATCAGTTTTTTCCCTTTAAAAATGTTGCAATCACAAATTTTTGGTATTATTTCTTCATTTAATTGTTTCAATAAAAAAAAACACAAAAGAGAATAAAAGAAAAAAGAAAAAAAATTTGATCATTTCACATAAAACCCCAAAAAATGGGCGGACAAAGTATTGGCACCCTCAGCCTATATTGGGTTTTGCACAACCTTTAGCAAAATAACAGCTTCAGTAACCATCAATGAGTTTCTTAAATCTCTGCTGGAATTTTAGCCCCATTTTTCCTGGAAAAACTCTGGGTCCCTGTTTTTTTGAAGGGTGCCTTCTCCAAACTGCCATTTTTTTAGATTTTCCACAGGTGTTTTTGGGTTCAGGTCTGGTCTTTGTGGCCACCTTAGAAGTCTCTAGTGCTTTCTCTCAAACCATTTTTGGTTTTTGAAGTGTGTTTTGGGTCATTTCCTGCTGGAAGGGCCCGCCCTTGGGGCCCCTCTTTATGCTGCAAAATTTTTTGATAGTCTTCAGACTTCATAATGCAATGCACACGGTCAAGCGGTCCGGACCAGAGGCAGCAAAGCAACCCCCAAAACAACAGGGAACCCCCTGTTTGATGTAGGGACTGTTCTTTTTTTGAATGCCTCTTTTTTTCTCCTGTAATCTTTTTTGATCCTTTGCCAAAAAGAGAGAACATTCTTCCAAAAGGTTTGGGGCTTTCTCAGGTAAGTTTTGGCAAACCCCAGCCTGGTTTTTTTATGTCTCGGGGTAAGAAGTGGGTTTCCCGGGACTCCTACCATACACCCCCTTTTATTCAGTGCCGACGGATGTAGGGTGACACTGTTGTACCTGGACTGCGGGGCAGCTTGAACTTGTTTGGGGGTTTTTTAGGTTTTTATCCACCTCCGCACAATCTTGCGTTGAAAATCCTCGTCAATTTTATTTTTCCGTCCAATCTGGGGAGGTTCCACAGTTCCATGGGTTTTAACTTCTTGATGACACTGGCAGGGGTGACCAGGAACATTCAGGTCTTTGGAGAGGACTTGACCCTTGAGATTGTTTCATGCTTCCTAAAATTTTTGGTTTCTCAAGCCCTCAGCAGTTCTTTTTTTAGTCTTCTTTTTTTCTCCTGTCATGTGGTACACATAAGGACAAAGGACAGAGGTTGAGTGATTTTTAAATCCATGTCAACTGGCTGCAAGTGTGATTTCCCAACCCCTGTTAGGTGCCAAGGTAATTTTTCAGTTGTTTTTAAAATTACAAAATTAGAGAAGCATAAACATGATTTTTCAAACAGTGACAATACTTTTGCCCACCCCCTTTTTTATGTTTGGTGTGGAATTATCCAATTTGGCTTTGGCAATTTTTTTTGTGTTTTTTCATTGAAGAAAAATGAAATGAAGATAATAATACCAAAAATTTTGTGATGAAATCATTTTGGAAGAAATTTTAGTATTTCTACGAATTGGGCAGGGGTGTCAATATTTTTGGCCAAACTGTAGTACTGTATTAAGGAAAAATGAACGCAGCACACCCTTTTAAAAAGTGAAAAACGGGGATTTTTTCCCCAGGACCGCAATGTTTCGGCTTGTCAGAGCCTTTTTCAACAGTACTGCTTGAAAAGGTTTTGAAAACCCGAAACTTTGTGGCCCTGGAAATAAATCCACGTTTTTCACTTTTAAAGGTGTGCTGCTGTTTTTTTTTCCCTTACCTAAGGATTTATGGTAGGAGAGCTTGCCCCCCGGGAAATTATTTTCTTTTTTTGCAGTTCCCACTTATATTTTTCAAGATGATAGATAGATAGATAGTAGATAGATATTTTATAGAAGATACGGATAAAAGATAGGATTAAAGTAGATAGCTTTTATACATTTTAAAGCTATCTATATTTTGTTTTATTATCTTTGCTGATGTTGTAAACCTTATTTCCCCACGGGGGAAAATACACGGGGGTGTTTAACCTTTTTTGGGAAGTGTTTCTTGGTCCTTTTTTTGAAATGCATTTATCATTTGTTTGTAAAGATTTATACAAAATTATTTTTTTTTGTTTTCAAACAAGTGATTGTCAAATCTTTTTGGTTCCCCTAAAAGGCTTTTTTTGGCTTAAAAAACATTCCCAATGTCTGTCTTTTGTAAAAAAAATCTTTTTTTTGGGGTCTAAAAACAAGTGCTCTCCTATTGTGTGCTTTAAAATCGAGTGGGAAATCCCAAGGTTGGGGTGGAAAGGGAATAGGCATCGTGAAAGGGGGAAAAAGGCTTGGTGGTGGGTTTTAAGGGGGGTAGGTGTACTGCTAATGTTACGAAAGTTGAAAAAATACTGGTGTTTTATAAAAAGCCAAGTGACAACTTCTGTTACTGGATTCCCCGGGACTACCCCAGTTTTTGCAGCAGCGAGCGGTATGTTTTGTAGATGAGGCCCAAAAAAAAGAATTTTCTACGTTGTGGAAGTGCTCCCTAAGTGGCCCCACGTCTCATCACACCGTAAAAAACTTGAGGTGCCCCCCAATTATCACGTTTACCCCCCATGTTCACATGTCAAATTTCCAACCACCCCAACTGTGGGGAAACACAGATTGGCGAGTCTAAGAGCTGTTCACACTTTATTCCATGAGCATCAGGATATCTCAAAATATTCAAAGATCAAGAGAAGGAAAGCATCTGAGGGTTCCTAAATTTTTTGGATTTGGATATTGGGACGACATAGTGGGTAAAGCGGGAATCCAGACCTTCATCACCAGAGTTGAATGATGATGATGGATGATACCTGGGGAGCCCCGCACTGTACTGTGCTGTCAGGCAGGAAGAGAGAAAGGTGATTTCAGGGAAAAGGAAATGGGATACGAGAGGGGATGAGGTGAGAGATCTCACTTGGAATCACCCAGATACACAGAGCTGAGTAGTCAGCAGAAGGGTGGACAAGGGGGAAGACGAGGAGGTTTTTAGGTTGCGGCTTCCCGCACAGAGATGGTGCTGAAACCCCAAACAAGCACTTCATCCTCACCCAAAACTCTGGTTTCTGGAAAAGGGTAGCGGGTTCAGTTCTAAATGTTGTCAAGGGTTGCCTTTAGCCTGGGTTATTTTGAGACGAAAAGATGACCAATTATGTTATTTGTCAATTTAATAAAAAAATAAATTCAGTAGAGTAAAAAAAAAAAAAAATAATTTGACTCTACTGCATGAACTCCACATGGTCCAGAACCATGCTTACTGTAGCAAAGTTACATGCTAAAACGGGGGGCCTGCGGGCTTCCCCGAACACGCCACATAACTGCTCTGATGCTTCCCCCCCTCCATCACCAGGGCAAGTGTTGTCACACGGGTCCCCAGCCACAGAACCCCCCCTTTTTTGCCCATCCAGTTGGAGTGGAGCCTTTTGCGTTCGAATGACATACCTTCTGTTTTTAAAATTTCCAGACACCGGAAACCCCACTTTTTCCCAAATCACCTAAATCTTGCATGAACCCCTTACAGCAGCGTTTGTGTGAATTCTTCTCCACCCTTTTCAGACAGCAGCCAGCCTTCGTTGTGTTAAAAGAAAAAAATTATTTTCTCCGCCCCAAAAGACAAAAAATTTGAATTACCATCCCCCAATTTTTTGGGACCAAGAAATATTTTGCCTTTCCACAGGGTGGACACAGAGGTTTCCAAAAAGCTGATGGTCTCGCGCCCCCCAGCACTATTTTCCCCAGTCACCTTTACTTCTCAAAAAAAAGCTGGCCCTGTGCCACTGCGTGTCACGACAACATAAACCCTTTCCATGAGAAACTCTGTGTGAAGGGGGTTTGATATCCCCATGACACCTGGTTGACCCAAAAAAGGGAGGGGTGTTAAATCTCGCTGATTGGGCACTGGCTGAGGGGTGGTGCGGGGCCAGGGGGGGAAGTGGCTGCTCCCGAAAGTTTAAAACCCCAAAAGACTTGCGGGACAAACCTTTTATCTACCGTTTCACCACTGCTTTACCCCCTCCACTCCTTTATGGCCCCAGCTTAACTTCAGCCTCCCTTAATGTTTAACAGTAAAAAAGAGAATCCCCCCACTCTGTACTGCGCTCCCCAAGGCTATGCATAGGCGTGTTATAATTAAAAGCTGAAGAGTTGTGGACGCTATGCAAGCGGGTTGGCCAATGGCTATCCCCACTGACATGGAGCCAGAAAAGGCCGTGTGAAAGTAACAGTTCAACCTGGTTGTGGGGCCCTATGCCAGGGCAAATTTCACCGGGGCCTTGCAGGGTAGTCATCAACTGGTTTGCGAAATTTCCCTATGCTACTACCCCAAAGCCGGATGAGCGTGCCAAGGCAGGGTTGCTATGTGTTTACTTTCTGTTTAAACCCTGGTCATAGCTAGTCGTTAAGAGGTTTTTGGACAACAGTTAAATAGTTGATAGTAATGTGGACATAGTGGAACTCCATTTTGACATGTTGCATTACTGTTAAAAGGCGAGGAGCTTGGCGCAGTATGTCATTACAATGAGTGAGTCAATGAAGCTGAAGGGGGTTTTTTAAATGAATTTGCGATTGGGTACGATAAAGGATCTCTACCCCCTTCTGCAAACTTTCTAAATGGCCAAGATGGTTAGCGCTGATGATGCCATTATCGCTATTTTTACATCATCTACTACTGCAAACTTTAAAATGTCTGTAAAGATAAGGTTGGGGTACCGGGGGAAAAGAACAGGAGGTATTGGAAGGGATCCAAATATCTCAAAGGTTCGGGCATTTGTACACAAACGGGTGGCATGGGGGGTGAAGTGGACCGACTGAGGGGGGTTCATGTACCAGCAACCGTTAAGTAAAAGGTGTAGGAGTGAGAAACAAAGGGGGAAGATGGGAAAAAAAGGTGAGGGGCAACAACAGTAGGAGATGAAAAAAGAAATTAATTTCCCCCTTTCTGTTGTCCGAGGTTGGAAGATGGGAAAGGGGAAAGGGAACATTGATTGTTCCCCTGCCATCAACACAACAAGGATTGGGCCCCTATGGATGCTCAGACACATGGGGCGCATTCTTGCTGCACTGAATGCTGCCCATATTGTTAGGATTCGAATTAATGATGACCCCTGGGTTCCCACACCTTTGACCCATGGTAAAGTAAAGAGTAAATTTCCCAGATGTTTCCCCCCCCGTAATGGAAAGGCAGTGGAGTATCAAAAATCTTGGATGGTTTTTCCCAATCAGCAGTGAGGGGAAACATTATGATTACAGATCTACACTTCCAACCCAGGGGTGTTGATTTCATAAAACAGAAATATTAGCACAGAAGTTCAACTGTAGAAGAAAATTTTGGGAGTTTTTTGACCAATTTTTTAAAAAAATCCATAAACCGAATGGTACACGTCTGATAATAGTGAACGATGGGAGGATGGTGCAGGAGACAAAAAGCCCCAATATCATCCCTCAGAGGGAGAGAGGGGCGTTTTGGACCATTTTGCTTTCAGGCTTAAAAAATTAAGAGTGGCTTGAGCTCACTGTCCCACCTTGGGGGTTTTTTTTTTACCCGTCAGCAAGGTTTCTCAAAACGTTTTTTCAGCAGGATGGGCAAACCCAACTGAAAAGTTCGGGATCCGTCCGAACACCTGTGTTTTGGCACGACCCCGAAGACGGCTTCCGGGGGAAATTCCATGGCAGCTCAGGTTCGGTTAGATCTCGGGGCTGTAAAAAGAAAGCAAAGTTATTAAAATAGCATCATATTTACCGACCCTGTCGACCCACTGCTTGTATTTGGGTCGTTCACTATCTTTTGGGATAGTCACTGCAGGAGGCCAAACCCAATCCAGATGCAGTCAAAAGAATGGCCGTTTGTGATTGGTTTTGGGAATAATTGAAACGCCCTACTTTAGATGTTTTAAAATGTTTGGGGGCTGGTTTCAGGTTCCCCAGCGCCAATCATAGATAACCATTCCTATGGTTAGCTTTGGACCCTCTCCATTGACTGAAAAAAGTAGTTAAGCTAAATGTTTTAAAAAATTTTGCCTAGCGGTTTTGCAGTATTTTTGATTTTCGCACACTAAATCGGACACCTATGGGTAGGATGCCTCCCCCCAAGTTGCGGCTTTACCATGGCTTGCAACAGAATACAGGGAACCCATTTTTATTTCAATAAATAATAAAAAAAAAAATGCACCCTTTGCCCCTTTTTTTGATTGCACCCAAAGGTAAAACCCGGCGCGGGGGGCGGGGGTTCTCAGTGTGATAATGCCCAAGTGTTCTGGGCCCCTCAACTGAAAATTACAGACCACAGCCCCCCCTGAAAATGGCGCTTAAAAAGAGCTTTCGTCTACTGCAGGGAATTTAGTGTAAAGGGGCCCAACTTCTACAAGCACCATTGGGGGACGGGTAAAAGTCTTGTGAATACGTTCTGGGCGGTGGCGGTAAGCGATACTTCCCTACACTGCAGATTGGATAAAGTGGAAATTACTATTTCCCAAATATGAATATTGGTGATCTTGTTATTGTAAAAGATTATAAAATTCACCAAAACAGTTAAAAAAAGAGCAATTTCAAAATTTTTTTAGTTATTTTTTTATCATTTTTTAAAAATTACTTTAAAGGGCCCCCATGGGTATTTAGCTCCCCAAAAGGGGGGTTTTAAAACATTTCACCCCCTGGTCCCAGTCCCCTTTTCTTTTCCCCTGTCTTTTTTTTCATTTTTCCCCCTTCACTGATTCTCCTCTTCCTCTTTTCTCTCTATCTTTTTAAGTTTTTTTTTGGGTTTAAAGGAGACTTTACACTGTAACCACCCCTTTCTCTACCGGATGGCCTGAAATTTATAACTTTATGAAACTCACCAGGATCCCCAGGAGCAAAGGGGGGGCGGACATGGTTAAGACGACACGCCCCAGTCCGGGGAGGGGGAATAAATTTGTCTACAATACTCTAAGGCTCCCTTCACATTTGGTATGTAAACGCAGCTTATGCGCGTTCCATACTCATCCAAAACATGCGCACTGCTTTCCCTATTTTTAAACTAGGAACGCATGTGCCTGCGTTTGGAGCTTTTTGCTGCGTTCGGGTCGGATGCGGCCCTATCTGTCTTCCGGTGTCCGCGTCCCCCCCCGGATGCAGCTGTCGGTCCCTGGTGCGGGCGAGGGGGTGGGGGTTGGGTTTTTTTGTGCGCAGGCTCCGCACAGATATAATGGGGGCAATGAGAGCCCCCGGCGATCTGAAAGCATTGCAGCCGCCGTGGCTCCATTATAAAATGGGGGCCCGGGTCTGCTGCAGATGAAGATGTCTGAAGGCAGCCTAAATTTCCCCGTTGTTGAAATTTACAATCTACTAATATTTTGTATTGGTCTATTTTCCTAAAATTTTTAAAAAAAAGTGTAGTTGGGGAAAAAAAAAAATTATATATTAAAATGATCCTAAAGGCATTTTCCCCCAGGTAGTCGATTATTAAAGATCCCAAAAAGCTAGCTTTTTTTTCAATTGGGGGGGTGAAAAAAAATTTTGTAAATTTTTAAAGAAAAATTTTTTTGTTGTGTCCCCTTTTTCCCTACATTTGAATCATTTGGTTTTTGGGGATTTGTGGCTATGTGAGAGCTTGCTATTTGCACCCTTAGGCACCGTCAAATAACGAGCCCCCAGCGATACTGTAATGTATGCCAAGATCGTGGTGCGTGTTTTTCACATGGGTTAAGATGTTAACAGGAATTTAAAAGAGATGTCACCAATGATTCAGCAACGATCCGAATTATCCCGAGGTCGTTGGGAATTGTCATTCCATAGGTAGCATTGAGATATTGGTCATTGTCCCTTTAAAAACAAACGTGTAGAGCCCCCCAGGGGGGAGCGCAAAAATAGAAATGACCCCGAGCAGTGTATAACGACAAAAATTAAGCAGGGGCCAGATCGTTGGTGTTTTACAGAAAAGAGATCCTTGCGGGATTTGTTACGCCAAAATCTGTGGTTACGACGATTATTAACGACCCGTTATGTTGATAGGGGTTTTAGCCGACTTTTTACTGATACTTTTTTAGGGAAGTTATAATGTTTTGATTGCCCCTTATTGCTTTTTTAAAGGGCATGTTAAAGCACCCAAAAAATGTAATTCTGGTGTTTTTGATTTTTTTTACTTGTTACATGTTTACCAATCGGATTAGTTTATTAATTTTTTGATAGATAAGGCTTTTAAAATGCAATTTTGCCTGTTTTTTTTTTTTTTTAATGTTTTTTTTTAATAGGGAGAAGGGGGTAATTTCAACCTTCTACTTTTTAATTTTTAAAAATATGTTATAATTTACTGTTTTTAATATATTCTTAGGGGATTAATCATCTCATGATTGTATTGCTCATCCCCAGTGCATCTGACTGCTTGAATGGCAAAATGATTCCTATGAATCCCATAGGCCTTTAAACGTGGCTCTCACAGGGAAAATCATCATGACAAGCAAAAACAGTCTTCAGCAGACTCCCCACTGTCATGTCAACAAAAATTTGGGGAAATTTGGCGCTTAAAGGATTTTTGAAAAAAAATTGGAAATTTATTTTTTTTGTCCACAAGACAAATGTATAGAGAGTAAATTTCAGACCTGGTCTTTCCAAACATAAAAAAGGAGTATCCCACAGTAGTGGAAAAAGGGCAGCCCCAGGGTTGCGCCCTTTAACTGGTGAAAAAAGACCCCCTTAAATTGCCCTTTATTTGCAAATCTCTACCTTGGTCAGATCATATGGGGGATGTTTGAGGAAAGGGCAAAAAATGAAAAAAACGTCACTTTCCTTAAAATTTTCAGTGAACCACAAAAATAAAAGCTCATTCTTTTTGATTTGACCGTATACCTATGAGTGCCGTTTCAGATTTTTTACGAAAGGGTTTCCCATCAGGGCATTCCCCAACCAGGAGTCTGAATTTCCCCTTTTATCAATGTCATTACAAACCCATGGTGCCCTGCGATCACGTCACGTGCGTGCCTTGGGTGCATAGAATGGGTGCCCCCATGCGGTGCATTTTAAAGGGTAAAATCGAGATTCAAGCAGCATTTAACATGTTAACAGCTGCGGGCGGAGCTTTAAAACAGCCATCATTGCCAGGAAATATCAGGATCAGAAACAAGCCACATTAAGTCAGGGACCAATTAAATTAAATGTATGTCATATGTCGTGGGAGGGTTAAAGGAAATCAGTCACTTGGTTTTTGCTACCCCATATGGAGAAGCATGATGAGGGGGGGATTTTACCCTGATACTTGTGTTATCCCTCCTGATAAAAGGGGGTTTTCTTTGTTTTTCGATCTTTTAAATTCTGAAGCTCTTTTTACTCTGCCTTTTGGGGTTATTTCAGAGCTAAAATATAAAAGATTACGTGGCAGGGGTGTTTTACTAGTCCTTAGTAAAAATCTCCTGTGAAAAAAACTTGATTTTACCAAAAAACTTCAGCAAGCTTTGCCCGGTAAAAAAAACCCCCATAAAATGTGATCAGGGTTCCCGTTTGTGCATCTGTACTTTAATTAGTTTAAAAAAACCTGGTGAGGTTCCCCCTTAAAGGTTTTGCACCCCCCCGGGACTAAATTAAAATATCCTTCATACTTTTTTTCTGTAGAAAAGGAAACTTCCAATATATATTTAACAAGATTCGTTGAGTCTTGGGCCAAATGCCATGTGAATCAAGGGAAATCAGTTTGTCGCCATATTGTAGTGGACATTCTTTAAATGTTGCTTCTGGGAGGGGGAACCCTGACCTAATTTCGGAACCCGGGTTTGGGAAACATTGGTGTATCAAATACCCGCTGTCGACCATGAAAGGATATACAAAATTGTCCACTGTAGGAAGAGTAGCCGTTTCTATGGCAAATTATACTTGTTTATATAAAAAAAACCTACCCCTATTACTGACACAAATGACGATAAAAAAAAGTAAAAAATGTTAAAAATTTTTGGGGAAAAAAAACCCTTTTTGCCCAACAAATTTGAAAAGAAAAGTAGTTTAGGACCCAACCCGTTTTTTTTAGATATCAAAAATAAAAAACCTTAAAAGTCAAGGGAAATTTTAATATACAAAAAATAAAACCATTATTCTCTCACCATGTTCAAGAGAATTTTTTTTTTACAAAAAATCTGAAAGGAAAAATATCAGGTTATATTAAGAAAATGCTTTATCTGCCGGTGATGGCATTGCCAAAGGGGATTTCCCCGGGTAAATTTTTCTTTCTTGACATGTTTTTACTTAAGTCTAGCTTAAAGCAATCGAGAATTTTGCTAATTACACAAAAACATTGCAGCAGAATACAGCAAACTGTAGTGAAAATAGAAAGTTCATATTAACAGGCAATTTTTTAGCTCAGCAGCTGGCACATAATAGGTATGTTGGCAGCCTGTGAAATAACCTTGCCTGCGCTTATATGGCTATATTTCACAGCAGTGTTGATGGAGACTGTTAATTCCAATTTTTTGGACATTAGTAAAAGAAAGTTTTTTTGGGTTTTTGTGGGGGGATATTTCCTGGGGGGTTTAGTAATGCTATTTATGTTGTGTCCTTCCCGCAAAACGCATAAATTCACCCTATTTTCTCCCAGAAGGAATAACGCAACCCCAAAAGGGTTTTTTTGCATACTTAAGCTAACCATCAAGTATCTGAGAAAATATTTATTTAATTTTCTGTCACTTTCACTAGTTTATAGCATGGAGTACAAAAAATTTTTCTTAAAGGCGCACGTAGAAGCATGTATGACATTGCTCCATTTATTCTCAATATTGCCCGGGGAAAGAGCAATAGAGTGGTAGAACACGGCTTTTCTGAACCCGCCTTTTAATAGTAGTGACACGGGGCTTTTAATGTTGAATAATAACAATTTAATAGGACTCGCAGCAATGCTACCATTTTCTAACAGCACGCCCCCTGTCCCTTTGGGGGTTTTATTTGACTCAGATCTCTCCTTCTCTCCCCCCATCCCGGGCACTCGCTCGTCTGCACAACACCTCAAAAACTCTTAGAATTTGACCCTTTTTTTACTGTTGTATAATGTTGCCCTATTCATTCTCGCCTGGGTTATGCAATTTCTACTAATTTGGGGCTCCCTTACTAAACTCTTCCTCTCCCAATCATCTCAATGCAGCAGGCAGGATCATATTTGTCTCAAAACGCTTCCCGATGCTCTATCCTGTGCCGTCATTGCACTGGTTGCCAATCCGCTAAGAGTCAATGTAAATTATACTTCATTCGAAGCCCCCCACAGTTCTGCACCCCCCCTACAAACTCCCCCCTCGCTCTGTCTATTGCCCTCATGTGCCCCCCATTCCACAAGTGACCCAAGCTGAAATCTTTCCCTCCTACCTCCATCCCCACTCCAAGATTCTCTGAGCTGCACTATTCTTGGAAGGTTTTCCCAAAAAAATTAAAAAATTCCCAATCCCCTAGTTTTAAGCGAGCTTAAAAAGTATCTCTTTTTGACTGGCCTATCACCTCATTGTCTATCTATCTTTCCTTTTCCATATCTGGCCTTGTGTCATTGTCGTCCACCAGATAAATTTGCATTTTATCTGTATTGTACAGATCCAGACCAGTGACCCGGGTTTATTCAGGTTTGTGAATCCCCTATTTTTTTATTGTGGCTGGAAATTATGAGGACTTTTTACCATTACCTTTTGTGCCTCTCCTATTTTCTCATAGTTGTAAGTTGTGAGCAGGAACCTCATCCCATGGTTTTTAATTTTGGTTACTTGATTGTCTCAATTGTTTGTTCATGTCCCTCTGAATTTAAAGTGCTGGTAAAATGTGGCGCTATATAAATAAAATTATTATTATTATTTTTTATAATGCCAGACTGAGGACATTGTATTACAGTTTAATAAATAATCCTTTCCAACCTGTTTAGGGTGATTTCCCACAAAAATTTTTTACTTTATTGCTGTGATTTTTCTTTAAAGTGATGTATTAGTTATATGTCAATAGGGAAATTAAATATACTAAAAAACTTCATTTTCCTTTCGGGAATGCCATGTCAGGGGTTGCTGTATGGACATGGCTTGTTTTCTTGGAAATGATGCTAGAGCTTTCTCTGTGGAGATTGCGCTTTTCAGTGCCCCGATCGGATTTTGGAGGCAGTGGGTATTTGCTGTGTTCTCCCCGAGAATACTGTGTCCTGCAATAAAAATTGACTGCTGCGGTTTGGAAGCTGTACCACAATCAGTTTAATCTGCGGGAAAAAAGTACAATTGGAAGGACATTTTTATAATCCATCCAATGTGCTTGTTCTGTACAACAAAGCATTTGGAACAGCGTAATAAGCTGCGTCCCAAAATTGCTTTCCCGATCGTGGGCACCATCCTTAGGGTTTTTTTTATGGATTCTTATTAGAAATTTTTTGACGTGTTTGCTTTTTCTCTGCCTTCCTTCTCTCAAGTTAGGATAGCCACAGACCTGAGTAAAGAGGGAAGAGGGGGGGCAAGAGAAACCACCTGTTTGGGGAGTTGGAAAGGGAATAAAGGGGGGCCCCAAAAAGCTAAAAGTTTGTTCCCCCCCAGGGGGAAAAAAAAAAAACTAAGACCCCCGGGACCCCCTTGTGTGGGGTAGGGTATTTTAGGGGGGAAACAAAGGGGAATGGGGGAAAAAATAAAAATCCCCCTTTATCCAGGGCGGATCCAGGGGTAAAAACTTTAAGAAAGCAGGTCCCCGCAGGAGGAAAGGGGGGACCGGGCCCCACAGCAGGGGGGTTTTGGGCGCCCATTGGGGGTCCCGCCCCCCTCTTTATGGGGAAATGGCCCCGGATCCCCCCTAACCAGGCGTTCCCCTCCCTCCCCGACGTCCCTACCAAAGGACCCCACCTCCAAAAACAGTGAAACAGTAGGGGGGGATGGGGTCCATGGCCCCTTTGGGGCCCTGTGGGGGAATATTATTCCGAGGGAGGCTTTAATGTCAGGGCTGGGGGGAGCGGTGGGGGGTTCTAACCCCCCCCTAATGCAATGGGGAAAGACCCCGGGGGGGGCCCGTCAGGTTTTTTTAAGGGGGGAAACCGATGATATGGGAAAGTGGGGACCGGTCCTTGTTTAACCCCCCTTTAGGGGGGGATCAATTTTCGGGGGCCCCCGGGGGCCCCCAAAACCCCCGAGGCCCAAAAAAACCCCTTTTTAACACTCTGGATTTGGGGGGGGGGAGGGACCCAGGTATTTCGCATGCCAAATTCCCCTTTTCCTTGAGGGCTGAGGATTAAGCCCTTTTGGGTGAAAAATGGCCTTACGGCCCCCCAGGAGGGGTGGGGTTATAAGCACCCCCAAGAACAAATTTCGGCTTTCCATTGAGATAAGTTTCCCGTCGAAAAAATCCCTTTTTTCAAAACACCCCCGAATTAAAAAAAACAAAAAAGCTTTGGAGCCCAACCCCGCTTTCCCTTTTTCTCCCAGGCTAAATGTGGAATCGCCCACGGAGGTCCCTCGATAACAGAGGGGACCAATATCCCCGGTTGGGGGTCCGGGGGGTAAAAAGGGTTTTGGCAAAATAAACAATTTTAAAAACTTATTTAAAAGCCCTCTGGAACCCGGCCCCAGATGGCGACAGGTTTTTTTAAACCCAAAAAAACTTTGGGCACTGGAATTTTGCCACTTAATTTCCCCAAAAAAACAATAGGCTAAGATTTTTTAAAAAAAAAACCCTTTTCAGAGGGCCCAAAAAAAATTTGACCGGGCCCCTTTTGGTCACGCTTTTCAAAGAGATGGCCCCCCTTCTTAAACCCGGGGCAAGGGGGCTAAAAAATTTTCCCGTTTAGTTATAGTGCGGAAACACTACCCTGAATATCGGTGAGGCCCAGCTTTTGCAAGCCTTTGGGATTTGGGGCCCACCCTGCCTATTGGGGTACCGTTTAACCCCCGATCTTCACCTGGAAACTCACCCCAAGGGCGGGGGAGCAAGCCCCCCCGGATGCCCTGATTTAATTTAGCCCCGGGATTTTCGTGGCAATGGGAAGGGGGTTTTACTTAGCCTCCTTTTCCCAATTGGGTTTCTGTTTTAAAACTCCCATAAAATTTTGCTTATCTATTGTCCCCCTGTTTTTTCTTCCCCTGTTCCCCGCCCCACCCCCTTCCCGGTCCCCCCTTCTTCCCCCCCCCCTCCTTTTCCCCCCTTTTTCTTTCTTGACTCTTTTTTCCCCCCCCATGTCCTTAGAGGGGAATTGGTTTTCCCCACTGTTTCCCCGGGAAAAGGGGAATTATGGTTTTTTTTTCAGAGGGCCAAAGGGGAGACCCCCCCCCCAAAAGTCGAAAAGAAGTCAAACCCCTTTGGGGGTATAGCGACTTCTTGGATTTTTGTTTTCCAAATTAACTTTTTTTTTTTAGGGGTCACCTTTCTCTGGGAATTTTTGGGGGATCTAAAATTAATTTTACCTTTTTTACTTTCCTTTTTTAGTTTTTAAATGTTTTTCAAACAAATTTCAAGTGCGGTTTATATTCCCTTTGGAAACTTTTTAGTTTGGTTTTATGTGTAAAGAAGGGGGCCCCTCAAATTTTTCAAGCTTTTGCAAAATTTGCCCACCCCCTATTTAAAATTATTTTTCCCTTAAAGTCAAAGGGACAAAACGTAAGGGAGAAATGGCCCTTAAACAGAAAATCGGGCGGATATTTTAATTTCTTTCAGGAAAAACCCCTCACATTAGGGGGTCCTTAAATTTGCCCAGACTATTTAAAAAACATCTGGCTAAGCTTAAAAACAAAAAACGGAGTGGGGTCCCGTTTCCCGTCAGAGGATAATGGCAAGCCAACTTTCCAAAGGGCCGATTATTTTTGGGGAGTTTAGGGTGGCAAACTCCAATTAATTTATCCCCAAACAGGGAACAATTTAAATTTTACCTCTTTTTAAAACCCCTCTTTAAACCCCTGCCAAAAAACGGAGAACCTTCATATTATTGGAGAATTTAAAAATTTGGCCTTTTCCAGCTGGGGCCAAGAAACCCCTTTTCAACCTCCTTCGGGGGGTCCCCAAGGAACGGTTGTGAAGTTTCTTTAACCACATCCCGGTCTTTATATTTTGGGGGGTGGGAAACCAAAACCAACAGTTTTCACATTTATTCCCATCTTAAATTCATAAGAAATAATATTTCCTTTGGGGAAAATTTTTGCCCTTTCCGAAATTGAAAAACTAATAGGGGAAAAAAACAACCCCTCCCCCTATGGTGAAACCTTGAAAATTCCCCCTGTTTCCGGGCCACCCCCCTGGGGGCTTTTCTTTACGACAAATAAGGTGGGACGATTACGGGCCTCCGAAACCCTTTTTTGGAGAATCCCGGGGCCCCCTTGTGGGACCCCTGGGGCCAAACGGTTTCAGGGATTTTTAAGCCTTCCCTGATTAAAAAGGAATAAATTTCAAATTCCCAAATTTTAGGGGGAAATGAGGGGCCCCCGTCAAAACTCCTTCCCCACCCCCACGCCCGGCTGCCCGGGGGTGTTGAATAAGCGAAACTAAGGGACGGACTGGGAAAAGGGGAAAATTATTTCATTTTCCGCCGGGAAAACTATGATAGGGAAAAAAAAAAACCCCACCGACTTGCAGGAACCAGAAAAAGCTACAAAGGGAAACCCATGGGACAGAGGGGCGAAGGCACATTAAATGACCCCAAGGGATTTTCTAAGTTTAATTATTATTTTTTCTTTTTTTATTGCCCCCCCCACTGCCCAAAAAAAATAAATTTAATTTTTTTAAGATACCTGAAAAGGGCATTTTAAAATCCAGCCCTCAACGGGCCTAAATTGTCTCCAGAGGAGGTTGAAGAAAATTGTGGAAAAATTGCCCCATAAACCCTGGTGGTGGTTCTCCTTCTCTTTACAAAACTATTGCCCTTGCTTTCGCCAAAACATAGTCCCTTTTTAAAAGCTTCTGATGGAGGGGAAACCCCCCTCCCAGGGTTCATTCCATAAAAGATTTTGAAAAAATTTAAGGAGTAATGCACAAAGAAAGGGCTTAAGTTTTATTCGGACTTAAAAATTTTCGGAAGATTAACAAATGGTTGCCCCTTTAAAATTCTAAAACCAGGTGGTTGTTTGGTTTTCGCCGGGGGCGGAAAAAATGTCCTCTGGTTTGGACGTGGTTTAACAAGGGGGAGCGAGGCCTTTGTTGGGCCCGATGCGGGGAAGGTTTCGGAACTGAACTGGGATTTATTTCTCTGCATTTCATCATTCGGTGTCGGGGGGGTCCTTTATCACCCCACCGGGGGGTTTCTCTGGAGGGGACGGCCCCTTCCCCATGCCCCCTCTCTATAAATTGCCCGGGACCCCCAAGCCCCTTTTTAGTTTCTATATTCTTACACAAACCCCTGCAGCTTTACTTCCGGAGCCCCTGTATGGAAATCCGGTAGGGCAAAAAATTTTGATTTCAGCTGTGCGTCCCTAAATCCCTGTCCTCCCAATCTAGGTAAAATTAGAGATCTCATGCCTGGGGCGGGGACAAAGTGAAACGTAAAACTGAAGCACTGCCCTTATATCCGCCCCTAAATTGGTAAATTTGCGGGTTTCCTAAACATTTGGGGAGAATCCTCCCCTTAAAATTTGGGGGTTTTATCCCCGATTTTGGGGAAAAGGGGGAAATTTTCCCCCTTTGATCCGGAGTTCTGGATGATTTCAGAATGGTCCTCAAATTTGGGTCTTTTTTGGTTAAAAAGCAACAAAAAATGTGATCCCCCCAATTTTTTTTTCAAAAATTTTTCCATAAAAAAAGGTCTTTTGAAAGTACAGGTTCCGAACTTTGTTTTGGATTGGGGAGACTCGACCTGGAAAAATATGTGCCCCCAAATAATTTTTCCAAATATAATAAAAAAACTTGCCGCCAAATCTGGTTCCCCCCGGTCACTTCCCCCCCCTTCAGAAAAAAAAAGGTGGAAGAAAAATTTGGGGCCCCCCCCCCCAGCCCCGATATTTGGGGACCCAACCGAGTTTTGGGCCCGCATCCTGGGCCTTTTTGGTATTTACCAAATCTAACCCTGGTTGAACCCGGCTACTATTCATGTTCCTAACCCGTTTCATTACCCAAAGGGGACATTAGGTTCGGGGGCGGATCCTTTTGGGCTTTCAGGCCTTTTAAATAGGGGCCCCGGGGGAAAAACTAGGGGGTTTTGGGCCTTTCCAGGTTCCCAAGATCCTACAAAGCCTTTTTTTCTTACCAACAAAAATTTCCTATTTTTTGAACGAAAAATGGGTTCCCAATTTGTACACCGATTTTTGGGGTAGTTTTAAAAATTTTACCTTGGGGCTCATTTGGAAATTCCCATACCACTGTCCCAAACATAGAAATCAAAATTGTCATACATTTGGCGAAATGGGAGTCTGGTTGGGAACCCCGACTATGAGAAGTGGCATTTGCGAGGCTCACAAAAACCTTATAAAAATAATGGGAACCCGATTAAATTATAATGGTATTGTGTTACCGGGTTCTCCTGTTTGAAAGGTCCACCAGAATGTGTGTTGGTGATGCGGTTCCAGTTGGGGATCCCTTCCACATTTTCTGGGGCTGCCCGACCCCCCGGGAATTTCTAGAGGGGGTGGGGAGATTTGACCAGGTCTTTAAGTTTTAAAAGCCCTTGACCCCTTTTTCTATAAATCTTTTAAACCCCAAGGTTGGGGGTAGATCCCGCACGAAACGTCACTAACCCACTTTTAAACGCCGTAAAAGCCTTTTTCCCTTTTTAAATGGAAAAAAAAAAAAGCCCCCCTTTTCATCGTGGCTTTTAACCCAAATAGGATGTTGTTAGGAGAAATGACAGTCCTATGACAATTGGATGGTTTGAAAGGTTGGGCACGTGGATTCATTTTTTAGAGGAGACCCTAGGGTATTGGGGAGACTGATGTTTTTGCGGGTGAAAAAGGTTTTCCGGGGGCGATCATGGGTTAATATCTTTAAAAAAAAAGGGGTTTTTAATTTTTCTGGGAGTGGAAATTTGTGGGAACTTAAATTTAAAATTAACACCAGGGAGGAAGTAGCCCCTGAATTTATTTTTTACTGTTTCTGTTTCTGTTAGTAATTTTATTTAAAGTTAAAATGTTAAAAATGTCAATTTTGATTTTTCTTTAAAAGTTATTTTAAAATTTCAATAAAAACAAATTGAACAAAGGGAAGAGGGTATTTGGGAAACACAGAGAAAAATGTAAAAAGGGGACTGGCAGGAAAAAAGTGCAATGTGAAATGGCCGGGTTTAAGGGGCACCTAAACCGGGGGAGTTCCATAACCCTTGTTATTTATTTTTAAATTGAGTTCAGAAAAATCAAATTGAATTTGTATAAATAAATTTAACCCCAAAATTTTATTTTTAAATAAAAATACAATTGGGTTTAAAAAAATTTTCACGTAGCAAAGGAAAGGGAGGGTGGCCCCGTCATTTACCCCCTCCCGGCCCCTATTTTTTTGAGGGGCAGGGACCCTGATATAGTTATTTTCCCCATAACGGTTTTCTTTCCCCGATTCTTTCCTGTCCCTTTAAAAAAAACAAAATTTTCCATTATAAATAGGAAATTTCTTCTGTAAAAAATTAGGGCCCCTTTTCTGTAAATTCCAAAGGCTAAAAAAAAGGGCTGTCTTTCCCGGGCGTTTCCTTTTGTCATGGCGGGGACTGTGCGATGGCAATTGGGTCCCCCGTCGACCCGTTTTGCCACCGTATCCTTTCCAAAAACCCTAGAAATTTTGTGACGGGGTTTTAAAAGCAAATTGAAATATTGGGAATTATGGCATCATCCAACCCACTTCAGCCACAAAGGTTTTTGGATCATAGGAGGGGTGTATGCTCCTTATGGGGTTTATACCAGAATAATTGAAAGGGGGAAAATTTGCAGCAAAGGGGGAGAGAATTTGAAAGTTAAATAGGTTTTTTTTCTTTTAATTTTGTGCAAAAAAAAGAAACAACTGTTTAATTGTTTCTCTTTTCCCTTAACTTTTTTAAATTTTCTCCTAAAATAACAAAAAATTCACCAAAAAATACATCTGGGCAAAAAATGCACGGGTTTTCCTGCCCCAAAATGCAAAATTCTGCGGATTTTAAATCAAATCTGCTTAACATTTGCCCCCAGGGCAAAATAACCCTAAAAAAAATTTTGGGAATACCAAAAAAGGTTGGGATTTTAGCTTTACACCCAAAAATATAAAATTTCGATACAACGTATGGGCTTGAAAAGGTTGGTCCTAAGGCAAAATTTTTATCCCAATACCCAAAAATTTTATCCATTGTAAACTTTTTTAAAATTTCTTTCAAAAAATTCCCGCCTTTTCACATGTTATTTTGAGCTTTTTTATTTTTTTTCACTTTTCTTCTTGAATTTTAAAGAATTCCCCGGGGGATGCTGGAAACAAAAAATGGAAACCCCCAAAGGAAAAATAAATAAAAAATGATTTTTAAAAAAAACCTAAAAAACAAATGAG
>JARQOC010000005.1:465571804-465631099 GCA_033576535.1 Allobates femoralis | reverse complement strand
GGGAATTATGGTAGTACCACCTACGGAAATGAGAATGTCATGGAAATATATATATGATATGTAAACGTAAAAGTATAATGAATAGATGCAATTTGGTACCAAGTGTCTGAAACTGGAAAAGAAAAATGAAATGAAAGTTATAATTTTCTTCTCATGATGACTATAAATATTTCCAAAATAGGTTACCTCCAGGCAGGCAAGGTCTTAATAAGATCAAAGCCTATGCATCATTCGAGAAATAATAGGTGATCTAATTAGAAGTAAAAAAAACGCTTATCCTTATGTGAAATTTCAACTTCAAAGAGAAAGAAAAGGGGCTATTAAAGAGGAGCAGAATATATTAACAAAGTAAGTTAAAGGTTTATTCACTAAAGACAATGCTGTCCTCTGAGAACTACGGTAAGTATGCAGGCTGGTAAGAGGACCTTGAGTGTGGTACACTGAAATCATAGGGTAAACATGAGATGGGAAATAGGAAATTATTTGACATATTGTTACATCTGGAAATATCTTAAAGAGGTAATCCCATAATATATTTTTTTTTTTTGAACAATCGTTTTTATTGAGAATAAATCTTTACAAGAGAAAAAAATCAGAAAGCAAAATACAGTTATTGTCAATTGTAACAACAGTAATTAGATATAAGAATGACCGCATCTCATTAATCTCACAAATTTTAACACATATTGGTAACAATGAAAATAAGAAACCCTTTCATCCCTCCCCCCTATTGTTTAATCGTCATTTATTACTATTTGGTTGATTATGCCTAGCTAAAACATATATTAATTATAGAAATCTCTTGTAATAGTTAAATGCTACCTCTCAATTTGCCTAGTGTACCTTTCAAATCCTCTAAAGCATACCACTCTGTGTGTTTGTAGGGTGTCATAAATCTTTCTATCGCTACATCTGATAACGTTTTCAGAATAAATGGTTTCCATTTATGGAAAAATGTATGGGTCATTTTGGTAGGATTTCTAAGTGTCTCCATGGATTCAAGCTCCAAGGATCTCCTGAGCATATTTCGTACTATTTCAATTTAAGGGACCGCGTCCTGGAGCCAGTGTGACAGGAGTTGTCTCTTGGCCATGAAATAGGACATGTATCTGCCCACCCGTTGTGGTAGCAGCTGAGTAGTGGAACAGCCATAACCTCGGATCATCTCTACATTCCACAGGAAATAATCCCGAGGCAAGAATTCCCACCTCCCTCCAATATTTTTGTGCTTCCGTGCAAGACCAAATCCCATGTTCAAGATCAGTCATGGGAGCTTTACATTTAGGGCACTCTACCCATCTTTCACTATTGGCCGGAGAAGGTGGAATATTGAAGCCTTTGATAGTGCCATGTATTAGTCTATACTGAGTATCCCTCCATTTTTCATTTATAATATGTTTCCTTACTAAGTCCCACCCTGTTAGTATATTTTGAGTTAGATCAGGATCAGTGTAATGTTTCTTCCATATGGAAAATAGTTTATGGGACATCAGGGGTTTGAGGGTTTTTTGTAGCTTACTATACAAGGTGGTTATAGATATGTCATTGGGGGTAATTCCCACTAATGCTCCCCACTCGCCTCCTTCTATTTCTGCCTTAACATTACGTAAACGGTACAGGAGATGTCGCTGAATTTGTAAACACGGCAACCAATGGGACCCCGGGAGGTTAAATTTGTTTAGAATTTCAGGACTCGTCAACCATCTCTTCTCCCCCATGTGCATAAGGTCTCCTAGAGTTTTTTCACCCCTCTCCCTCCATGTACGAAATAACAGATTGTCAGTCCCTTGCGGAAAGGATGGTGCGGCCCAGGGGTTCAAAATTTTAGAAATCTGCCACGAAAGATTCATTTTTTTCCTCACTGCCTTCCAAGTCATCATTGTGTCTCTACAAATAGATGTGCACTTGATTCTTGGGGGCAGTGTTTTCAGTGAGGAATGCAACAGGGCCGATAGATCCCAAGGTTTGGAGAACTCTCCCTCAAGGGCCAAATCAGAGAACTTGGAGGTATTGTTGATCCAGTCTAGGACATTTCTCATGATGCATGCCAAATTATAACCCCTAATGTCTGGGACTCTCAGTCCCCCCTCTTCTCTTGCCTGCATTAGGGTGGTTAATTTAATTCTAGCTCTTTTGCCTCCCCACAGGAATTTGGAAAATGCCATATTCAGTCATCTAACATCTGCATGTTTTAGCAACTTTGGAATTGTCTGGAGCGGATAGAGCAGTCTTGCGAAGCTAACCATTTTGATCAAGTGAGATCGGCCCAACAGGGACAGGGGAAGATTTTTCCAGCATTCCAATTCTCTTTCTATTTTTTCTATTATTGGAAGAAAATTCAATTTGTATATCAGTTCGGGTATTCTAGCCAGCTGAACTCCTAGATATTTCAAGTTATTTTTGGCAACAGGGATACCGCATAGTGTGTTTACAGGTCTATTGTGACTCCCATTTTTGAGGAAGAGAATTTCACATTTGTCTCTATTTAATATGAATCCTGATAGTGTCCCTATTTTTTCTATGGTGTCTATGATTGTTTTAAGGTCTCTTAGGGGGTGTTGCACAAATAGAATAATATCATCGGCAAAAAGGGACAACTTAACTTCCTTTTCTCCTACTCTAAGGCCTTCATGGGTGTTCTGAGCGGATAGATATAATGCCAGTGGCTCTATCGCTAAGTTAAAAAGAAGAGGCGACAGCGGGCAGCCCTGGCGAGTTCCCCTCTCCAGTGTAAATGTTTCCGACAGAAATCCCGGAATGCTAACACATGCCTTCGGGTTACTGTATAAAGATCTTAAAAATTGGCGAAAGGGCCCCTCCAAGCCGATAGCGTCCAGGACCCAATCCAGCCATGGCCACCTGACATTATCAAACGCTTTCTCCGCATCGAGGGTGACCATGGCTGGATCTCCCACCCTGTCCCTCCCACTATGTCTTGTTACATCAATGAGTAGCATAGCTCTCCTAATGTTGGTAATTGTCGACCGACCTCTTACAAAACCTGATTGATGTGGTTGAATCAATCTCGGTAGAATCGATGCCAGCCTATCCGCTAAAATTTTTGACAGAAGTTTTAAATCTTGGTTTATCAGAGAGATAGGTCTATAACTAGATGGGTCCGATGGAGGTTTGCCAGTCTTGAGAATCAATTTTATGTGGGCCATATTCATTCTCTCTGGAATCGGAGAGCCTCTCAATATGGAATTGTATAGTTCCATCAAAACAGGAGAAATCTGATCTTTTAGAACTTTAAAAAAGGCCCCATTGAAGCCATCAGGTCCCGGTGCTTTACCAGGGTTCAGTAGATTAATTGCCATTTTTATTTCATCTGTTGAGACGGGACTATTTAAATAAAGTTTGTCGTCTTCTGTCAGGCCAGGCATATTGATGGAGTTCAGCCATGAAACATCTGTCATTTTACTAGTGTTACTTTCCCTATATAACATTGCATAATGTTTTCCTAGTATCTGGGAAATTTTTTTGGGATCAGACCAAAGTTTGCCGCGCTTATCAGCAATTGTTAATATAGATGTGGTTGGTCTCCTACCCCTTGCTAGTCTCGCCAGTAGTCGCCCGGCCTTATCACCATATCTATTCAATTCTATTTCCAGATGGTTTGTATATAGTTCTTCCCTTCTAGCTGCCCAAGTATCAAACGACCTCTTTGCCAATAACCAGTTATCTCTATCTGCCTCACCCATAGTCTCTTTATATGTGAAATACATCTCTCTTACTTTGGTGCTGGCTAAAATATATTTTTCTTTGACTTGTTTTTTCAATTTAGCGCTGTGAGCCATGATATGACCCCGCAAGACCGTCTTTCCAGTTTCCCAGAACAATCCTGGAGTAGACACATGAGCTGCATTGTTTGTATGAAAATCAGACCACCATTCTTTAAGCAGTTTTCCAAAATTCTCATCTCTTGTCAATGTATCGGGGAACCTCCACAAGTAATCTGTTCCCCTGGGGAAGACATCTTTGGTCTCAAGTATCATCGGACTATGGTCGGATATGACCATGTCTCCCAACTCCGCCTCCATCACTCTCTGAAACAACAAAGTCGAGGTGAAAAACATATCCAGTCTCGACCATGTTTTATGAGCATGAGAAAAGTGGGTAAACTCCCTTTCAAGGGGATGTAATGTGCGCCATGTATCCACCAGACTGCAATTGGTGAGCAGATTCTCTAACAGACTTGGTCTTGAAGAAGGTCTATCATCACCTCCTGAAAAACCTATCACATCTTCCCTCTTTCTATCTTCCATCTCATTAAGCACCCAGTTATAATCTCCCCCTAGTATTTTGTTACTTTCTTGGTCTATCAGAATTTGGTCGGTCAAGCTTTAAAAAAAGGGTTTTTGTAATGTATTCGGGGCATAAATATTATACAGACTATAGGTGACATTTTGGATCTGAATACACATATGATATAGTCGTCCCTTATCATCTGATGATGAGGATAGTATTTTGTGGGCAAGGTTTTTACTAATAAGGATCATGACTCCAGCTTTCCTGTCATCAGCCCCTCAGCCGTACACCTCCCCCACCCATAGTTTTTTGAGTCTAAAGAATTCGGTTGGAGTGAGGTGCGTTTCCTGTAGCAACGCCACATCAGCTCCAAGTCTCTTGGGGTGACGAAGAACCATCATACGTTTGGCCGGGGATCGTAAGCCCTTAACGTTCCACGAAATCCATCTCACCATCTCTGCTGTGTGAAAGCGATTTCAAATGATAGGTGTGTGGTATATTTCTTGAATGTAGAGTAGTAATGCATCTGATCATGTCTACTTAGGCAGATGGCAGCATAAGAGGGCATCAAATATGTCAGTGTTAGCAAGGCTGTTTTTTCTCCCCTGTTTTTAAAACTTCCCCCCAACTTTTCTTCCCCCCACATTCTCTCCATCTCCATCCTTAAGTCTTGTTGACTTCGCTTTTTTCCTCCTGGCTGAAGCAAGAAACTCTGCCCTCCTCCTTCACTTAAATATCTGATAATATGATCTATAATATGGTCCCAGACCCCAAGAACATAAACAAGAAATTATTAACGTCCTGCATTGTTGGAAAGTGAAATACTATCCTCACACATAACAGGTAGAAAAAGCTCACAGAACCTCTCATAAATAGTAGGTATGTAACTAGCACAACTTTTAACATTCCCCATCCACCCCTCCCCCCCCCCATCCACAAATCATCGAATCTAAGAAGAAAAAGAAAAAAAAAAAAAGTGGGGGGGGGGAAGAAGAAGGGGGAGCGTCTCGACATCATAAATCTCCTTCTCCATCCTCTTGAGAAGGCGGATCCGTATCAAATTATATCCAAAATATGTGGATCGCCCAGGTCAGTGGTGATCAGCATAAACGCAGGTGGTCGCCGCTCAAGGTTGATCAAAGGGAGAAGTATCTTCATGCCTCTGTCTCACTCCAATCATGTGGGTTGACCAGTTTTTCTCCTGCTCCATCTGGACGCGGGCTGGCGTTGTTGTCTAGGAGACTGCATCTTCTCTTGGGAGCTTTGTGGCAAAGATTCTGACTGCAGTCTGTATGTCCGTGATGATACAATTTCACTATCTAATCCTCTTTCCGGTACATGAGTTTCTCCCACTCCTCTTGGGCTACTCGAATTCGACCCATTTCTGTCCGGCGTGGTGTTTTTTTCATTAATTGACTTCATAGCCTCTGCAGGGTCTGTGAAAGACACCATGTCGCCTGCTGGTGTCCTAAATCGCAGGGTGGCCGGGTAGTTAAGTTGGAACCTGACGTTTCTTTTAAACAATATTGTACAGACGTCGCTGAAGGCTCTCCTCCTCCTAGTCACCTCAACTGAATAGTCAGCAAATAGTAAGACTCTGTGACCCAGGATCAGGAGTGGATGTCCTTTAAGGGCCTGTCACACGTGTCAATGTCGCCCGCGATATCGCTCATACGTCACAAATTATTAATCGCCTGAGCGATGTGGAATTATCGCAGGTAAGATGTCACACGCGTCAATATGACCCAGCGATGCGGTGATGTCGCCATCTTGCGAGCGATTTTATTTAGTCGCTTGTACGTTGTCAAAATAGAAAATACGTCGCTGAGTTTAGTGTCACACACAGCGATGCACAAGGTCTACTGAGCGATGAGCGACAGGTTTTACATCTGGCAGTGAAACCTGCGATCTGCGATCAGCGACATATCGCTGGTTGCATCGCTTGGTCACACGCTTCAATGTCGCTCCTGCGTCACTTTTATGTCGCTGGAGCGACTGAAAATCCGTGACGTATGAGCGACATTGACAGCGATATCGACGCGTGTGACATACCCTTTAGCCTTATATGCACGCAGTATCTCCTCTTTATCTCTGTGGTTGAGATATTTGGCAATGGCATGCCTCGGTTTATCAGAGTCTCTTATCACGTGTGAAGCTGTTATTTTCATTTTCCCTGGGGGTATCTCTTGGGGGTCCTATTCTGTGGGTACGTTCAGTTCTGCACTTATGAGAAAGACCCAGTTCTTTAGGTAGTTCAGCCTCAAATACCTCTACAAGCTGTCCCGGGGAAATGGATTCAGGGAGACCCACGATTTTAAGATTACTGCGGCGAGTTCTATTTTCAATATCATCAAGTTTGTTCAAAGTGTATAGTGACTGTTTCTGTAGATCATGCACCTTTTGTTCTAAATCCAACACTCTCTCCTCTGCTGCAGCAATCCTATCCTCAGCTTCCTGCAGTTGTTGGTCATGGTGCTTGATTTTAGTATGCAAATCTTTTGTAGTTGCTGCCACCAAATCTTTGACTGTCTGTCTGAATTCTTCTGCTAAATGAATTGCCATTTCCTTGGCCAGCAGCTTGTAGTCTATCCCTTGCAGCCCTGGTGCAGTAATAGCTGGTCTTCCCTGCAGCCATGCTTCCCCCTGATACTGGGACCCCTGTGCCCCTTCAGTATTTGTCTCTGGGGAAACTTCTCCCTCCAGATCTCCTGATACCTTCCTCTCCTCCATGGCCCTCTCGCTCCCCGCTGTTGTGGGAGCAGTCTGGATCGGCTGGCCCTCCGCCGCCATTGTGCACTTCCCGCGCTTTGTCTCCGGTCCCTGCGCCATCCCGCTTGTCTCCGTCTCACCTCCTCTTGTCACATACCGATCCATGGTGACCGGTGTGCTGCATCCTCCGCCGCTCATTTCAGAGGGTTAGGCGTCCCGGGGTCTGGGGATTGCTGTGGATTGTGAGGGGGGCTCCGGAGCTTCCTTAGCTGCTGCTGCACATGGCGGCGCCAGAACCGGAAGTCCATAATATTTTATTATTATTATTATTTATTTATATAGCGCCATTAGGTTCCATGGCGCTTTACATGAGGATAAGGGAGACAAGAACAAGTACACTAAATCTAGGCGATCAGGACGTACAGGTAAAGGAGGGGCAAGGACCCTGTCTACAAGGGCTCACAGTCTATGAGTAGCATCCAAGTGGCGATTCAAACTGACAATGAGACTATCATTTCACTTTAACCATTAACAGTTTACTCAGCAGACCTTCAGTAACAACTGTGTTCATGAGATAGCAGGCACATAACTTCCAGCAGGTACCAGTTTCACAAAGTATATTCAGGCACAGTTGGTGCTCCCGCTCGGTTGTTTTTAATCTTACTGTTCCTGTGAATCGCTGCACAAGCCAAGATCAATAGTCTAACTCATACAGTCACTATCCCTTTGCATGACTTGATGTTTATTCTCATCATAAAGGAGGGGATACAGGGGTTCTGATCACTAAGGCGAGACTGAAGCCTCAAGCTCCCAGATGTTTCCATATTTACGTTTCTTCTCATATCTTCTATAAGCACTTATTCATGTAATGGGATATCTGGCTGCCATTATGATGTAAAATTATATAATACTGGATGTAGATTAGTATATGACCATCAATGATGAGACATGTTAGAAATATGATTTTGGTTTATTGATTTTTATATCCTTGTGGAGATACATTGATTGTTCATTCCCTATTGTTTCTGTACTTCATACACATCCCTTCCCCTTATCTTTAGTACCGTACCATTTTCAATAAACATTCTATTTTACATATGGATATCTGATCGCTGTTCTTTGTGGGTATACAAGCTCTTCATTCCCTAGACCTGCGGAAATGTATGGCGAGACGCTGTATGAGTCACAGGTGTAGAAACCTGATAGCATCATGGCACTGGGACTCTGACGACTCGTGGCCCCCGGTGATGATATTACCACAATGGTCACCTTGCTGCTATTTGGAAGCTGAATCCCCAAGATCCAGGTTTAAATGACTAAAAAAATGTCTTACATTTTAATAGTATTTGTAGAGGGCCTGTGGGTTGAAAATACAGTGTGGGGACTACTGTAGGCCATAAGACAGTGTATGGACTACAGCGGAGGCCATCATACAGTCTTTGGGGTATTTTACAGTGTTGGGGCATTATGCTGAGTATAGGAAGTGATAGGGGCATGCATTATACTTTGTGTAGAGGAGCTGTGCGCCGATCATACTATGCATAGAGAGTTGTGTAAACATCATATTTCATACAATGAGCTGCAGGGTGCCCAGGAAAAACCCGCGATTGCTGGACCGTAGTCTGTGGGTGGAACTGCGAACTGAGGCCCGAGAGGAACCAGAAAGGGGGTGCAACTGTTGAGCCGTCCCAACTGCTAGTTTGTGACTAGAGCAGCTTGAAAACTTCTGGTACACTGTGAACTATCTGTACTGTGTGACTTGTGGTGCTTCAGTAAAGTAAAAGCTCGGAACTTTGTGTGACTTTTACTTGCATACCCGAGACGGGGCTGAGTAAGATGGAGCCTTGGCAGTTGGAGGTTGCCCGGGAATATTGAGAGTGTTCTTCCCCTTTCCTTTATGCACCATCAACACTGCAGCCCTGGGGAACGTCCATACTCGTGGAGGGCGCATCCCACTGGCTGCAAACCCCATCATCCCCAGGAGACCCGACTGCAGAGGTGGCTACGTTTGGCCCAGTGGCGGACCTACAGCCTGCCGGGCCCTGGTGCGGCCTTAGGTGAGGACCGGGGGGGGGGGTGCTTGCAGCGTCAGGCGAGGACCGGGAAGGGTGTTTGGGGTGCTGCCAGCGTCAGGCGAGGGGCTGCGGGTGCTGAGAAGCAGGGGGGGTGCTGGCGGGGGGGGGCGTGCGGCTCTTACCTGCGCCGCATTGTAGATCTGGGTGCCGGGGCTGGAGAGGAGGGGCGGGATCAGCCGAGGGAAGCAGGAAGCTTCCCTCAGTTAACCCCATCTCCTCTGACACAGGGACATGGGGGTCTGCAGGCTTGAGGGGCCCCCTACCCGGTCGGGGCCCTGGTGCAGCTGAACCAGCTGCACCGTGGTAGGTCCGCCCCTGGTTTGGCCACAAACCACAGGTGGAGTCACGTACATTTTCTAAAAAAACTCAAATCCCCATTTATTTTCCAAACCCCCCTCTTATTGCCGCACCTGGGACCACAGAGCTGGATCACGTCACTGTGACACCCCACGGCCCTAGACGACGAGTGGGCCCGGCTCCGAGTACCCCTGCCTGGGGCACGACATTGTCACTGTTTCTAGACCACTTGCATAGGGAAATAATATTTTTATGGGGTCAATTTTATAACCTAGAGTTGACAAATGAAGCATTTAACTTTTGTAAGAGGCACAGAGGTGGGGCACTAAGTGATGTACTGTTTTTGTGCCACACAGCAGGTGTAGTAATTGGGACACATACAGCATTAGAAGGTTGAGCATTGAGGATAACTTCATCACAGCGTACATCACTATTTATGACTGTGCTGCAATCTTTTATATGATCTGCAGTACTGGTATCTGCGAATATACGGTCACTATAGCTATATCATCAGTGTTGGTCTTTGTATACAGATTTATTTTCAGTAACAGCACGGTCATCTGCTAATTTTCCCCTATGCTTATGCTTAGGGTGCACCACCATAGTTGTGAACATGTTTACATGGTTATGGGCAAGAAAAGTGGGGGGAAGCTGAGGGCACCACAAATATTATGAACTAGGGATCAGCTCCAACATGTCAAAAACAGCATTTAATAGCAAGAAGAAGACAACATGATATGTATGGGGCGATCACCATGAAATTACAAACCAGTGTATACAAATTTCAAACTTTTATTAAACCAAAACAAACAAGAAAGGGTTAAAAACAATTAAAAGGCAAATAGCCAGAAATCCATGTGTCCCCTGTGGGACATACTAAAAAGAATGAAGATAATAATTTATTACCAAAAGATTGTGTAGATGTAAAAAAGGTTTCTTGGGTATCTTAGACATGGAATGGACACATATCCCATATAACCAGGTGTATATTATGTTACCTGAGCATTATAGGTGCGGAATGAAGATGGAATATATGTAGATAATAGAAGAATGGACACATATCCCATATAACCAGGTGTATATTATGTTACCTGAGCATTATAGGTGCGGAATGAAGATGGAATATATGTAGATAATAGAAGAATGGACGCATATCCCATATAACCAGGTGTATATTATGTTACCTGAGCATTTTAGGTGTGGAATGAAGATGGAATATATGTAGATAATAGAAGAATGGACACATATCCCATATAACCAGATGTATATTATGTTACCTGAGTATTTTAGGTGTGGAATGAAGATGGAATATATGTAGATAATAGAGGAATGAACACATATCCCATATAACCAGGTGTATATTATGTTACCTGAGCATTTTAGGTGTGGAATGAACATGATACCGTGTTTCCCCGAAAGTAAGACAGGGTCTTACATTCTTTTTGTGGCCAAAAGTGGCCCCCTGTCTTACTTTCGGGGGGGGCCTTACATTGGAGGCCCCACCATCCATCCATCCATCCACACACTGCAGCCATCCATCCACACATTCCCACACATACAGACAGACATATGCATACACATATATACACATATATACACACCATACACACCACACACACCACACACACACATAGCAGCGCTTCTTACCGGGTCCGGTGTGGGGTCCCTGATGGTCCTGTGCCGTCCTCTGTGCTCCGGTCCGGTCCCCGAGATGATCCGCTGCCGTCCGCCGTGTTCCGGTGCCGTTTTGCACCGGTATTGCCGGTCCTTGGCTCCATGGTCCCTGTTCTTCCGGAATTCAGGCCGCAGCTCCGCCCAGGTCATAGTGTGGGCCAATCAGCATAGCGGCGCTCAAGCAAGCGTCATCGGGCGCTTGCCTCTGACGTCAGCGCCGCTATGCTGATTGGCCCACACTATGACCTGGGCGGAGCTGCGGCCTGAACTCCGGAAGAACAGGGACCATGGAGCCAAGGACCGGCAATACCGGTGCAAAACGGCACCGGAACACGGCGGACGGCAGCGGATCATCTCGGGGACCGGACCGGAGCACAGAGGACGGCACAGGACCATCGGGTACCCCACACCGGACCCGGTAAGAAGCGCTGCTATGTGTGTGTGTGGTGTGTGTATAGATGTGTATAGATGTGTATATATGTGTATGCATGTGTCTGTATGTGTGTATGTATGTATGTAAACCCCCCCCCCCCCCGTGTTTCCCCGATAGTAAGACCCCTCCTCCCCCCTACCCTGCCTTACAATCGGGGGGGTCTTACATTAGCAGACCCCCTGTCCCCCCCCACCCTGTCTTACTTTCGGGGGGGTCTTACTATCGGGGAAACACGGTATATCTGTAGATAATAGAAGAATGAACACATGTCCCATATAGCCAGGTGTATATTATGCTACCTGAGCATTTTAGGTGTGAAATGAAGGTGAAATATCTGTAGATAATAGGAAAATGAACACATACACCTGGTTATATAGGATATGTGTTCATTTTCCTATTTGCAGGTATTTCACGTTCATTCCACACCTAAAATGCTTAGGTAACATAATATACACCTGGTTATATGGGATATGTGTTCATTCCTCTATTATCTACAGATATTTCATGTTCATTCCGCACCTATAATGCTCAGGTAACATAATATACACCTGGTTATATGGGATATGTGTTCATTCCTCTATTATCTACAGATATTTCATGCTCATTCCACACCTAAAATGCTTAGGTAACATAATATACACCTGGTTATATGGGATATGTGTTCATTCCTCTATTATCTACAGATATTTCATGTTCATTCCGCACCTATAATGCTCAGGTAACATAATATACACCTGGTTATATGGGATATGTGTTCATTTTCCTATTATCTACAGATATATCACCTTCATTCCACACCTATAATGCTCAGGTAACATAATATACACCTGGTTATATGGGATATGTGTTCATTTTCCTATTATCTACAGATATTTCACGTTCATTCCACACCTATAATGCTCAGGTAACATAATATACACCTGGTTATATTTGGGATATGTGTTCATTCCTCTATTATCTACAGATATTTCACCTTCATTCCGCACCTATAATGCTCAGGTAACATAATATACACCTGGTTATATGGGATATGTGTTCATTCCTCTATTATCTACAGATATTTCATGCTCATTCCACACCTACAATGCTCAGGTAACATAATATACACCTGGTTATATGGGATATGTGTTCATTCCCCTATTATCTACAGATATTTCATCTTTATTCCACACCTATAATGCTCAGGTAACATAATATACACCTGGTTATATGGGATATGTGTTCATTCCCCTATTTTCTACAGATATTTCATCTTTATTCCACACCTATAATGCTCAGGTAACATAATATACACCTGGTTATATGAGATATGTGTTCATTCCTCTATTATCTACAGATATTTCACGTTCATTCTGCACCTATAATGCTCAGGTAACATAATATACACCTGGTTATATGGGATATGTGTTCATTTTCCTATTATCTACAGATATTTCACGTTCATTCCACACCTATAATGCTCTGGTAACATAATATACATCTGGATATATGGGATATGTGTTCATTTTCCTATTATCTACAGATATTTCACCTTCATTCCGCACCTATAATGCTCAGGTAACATAATATACACCTGGTTATATGGGATATGTGTTCATTTTCCTATTATCTACAGATATTTCATCTTCATTCCGCACCTATAATGCTCAGGTAACATAATATACACCTGGTTATATGGGATATGTGTTCATTTTCCTATTATCTACAGATATTTCACCTTCATTCCGCACCTATAATGCTCAGGTAACATAATATACACCTGGTTATATGGGATATGTGTTCATTCCTCTATTATCTACAGATATTTCATGCTCATTCCACACCTACAATGCTCAGGTAACATAATATACACCTGGTTATATGGGATATGTGTTCATTCCTCTATTATCTACAGATATTTCATCTTCATTCCACACCTATAATGCTCAGGTAACATAATATACACCTGGTTATATGGGATATGTGTTCATTCCCCTATTATCTACAGATATTTCACGTTCATTCCACACCTATAATGCTCAGGTAAAATAATATACACCTGGATATATGGGATATGTGTTCATTTTCCTATTATCTACAGATATTTCACCTTCATTCCGCACCTATAATGCTCAGGTAACATAATATACACCTGGTTATATGGGATATGTGTTCATTCCTCTATTATCTACAGATATTTCATGCTCATTCCACACCTACAATGCTCAGGTAACATAATATACACCTGGTTATATGGGATATGTGTTCATTCCCCTATTATCTACAGATATTTCATCTTTATTCCACACCTATAATGCTCAGGTAACATAATATACACCTGGTTATATGGGATATGTGTTCATTTTCCTATTATCTACAGATATTTCACCTTCATTCCACACCTATAATGCTCAGGTAACATAATATACACCTCGTTATATGGGATATGTGTCCATTCTTCTATTATCTACAGATATTTCACGTTCATTCCACACCTATAATGCTCAGGTAACATAATATACACCTGGTTATATGGGATATGTGGTCATTCCATGTGAAACCTTTTATACATCTACATAATGTTTCTGTAATACCGTAAGTTATTATCTTCATTCTTTTTATTTATTCCTTTTCTTCATTCTTTTTAGTATGTCCCGTCCCCTGCAGATGTTATAATGACCACCAACACAATTATATAATATCAACTGATTTGTTCATACAATATAAATCAATCAGCATGTATAAGCCAGGCTCAGTTCCCTCTTGGTTATCAATAACGGACCACCTTTTATAAATTGCTGCTATGTTAAGGTATAACACCCTATTCATGTAGCTAGATACCTCAGATCAAAGTCAGTCTGGTCAAAGAATTAACTTGAGTAAATGAGATAGCAGGCAAGCCGTAAAGCTAAGGGTGGCTTTAGACTTGCGTTCGCCTCCGCGGCGTCTTGCGGTGGGCGAACACAAGCTGAGCGCAAGCACCACCCATCCCTATGTTTATCATGGGGACACACGGTGATGCGCTTGGCTGTGGATTCACAGATTCTCGTCCGCACCCTGAACGCGACATGTCAGCGTTCATGTCTCGTCACGTTCAGGGTGCGGACGAGAATGTATGATTTGTACGCAAGCATCCACATGCGTACAAATCAAACATTGAAGTCTATCAGTGCGCACGCCCATCCGCAGCCGGATGCATCACCATGCGTCCCCATGATGAAAATAGGAATGGGTGGTGCTTGCACTCAGCTTGTGTTCGCCATCCGCAAGACGCTGCAGACGCGAACGCAAGTCTGAAGCCGCCCTAAGAGAGAAAAGTAACCTGCAAAAACAAAGGGTTTGTGGGTCAATCAGAGCTCCATAAACCCTGGAATAGTACTGGTATAGGAGTATATAAAAGTCTGTCTGTTATTGCGGTTCCTCCTGCTTGCACTAAACTCTATGAGAGAGACACCCTGGCTAGGGACCTAATTGAATTTGGCTCGAACAGTCCAATGGTTTTTGCTCTTTGCCTTTTTTCAACTTTTCTACTTTTGTAATATTGTACCTGTTTTATACGCAACGTTTAAGGTGAAGAGCAAGCCTCCCATAAAGGGAAGAAGTTATTGTTGATGTTACTGTTTAATGTGCACAAGAAAATTGTTTTTGTATGTTCTTGTACCAACTTTATACCTGTTTTCAACCTGCAGACATTTTGTGCTTTGCCAAGGGGGAATGTGATGCCCCTGTGGACCGGATTGGTTGCCACGGTAACATTACATCTACTCCACAGGTGTGGTGTTACTGCTCTCAGGTGAGAGTGGTAGCCAAGCCAAGAAACATTCACTTGCACCCAAGACCATCCAACTCCAGGCCTGGGGATCTGGGCGGACCTTATTGAGGGAGGGCCCCATCTGCAGGCTGAAGGAGTGATTATTTAGATGGGGTAGGCACAAAAGTTAGTGGAGTGAAGAGAGGAGGTAGAGAAGTGGAGAGTGTGGATCGAGAAGAGTCGGACCTGGAGGATAAAGCTGCTCAGAGGCTCCTTCCAGGTCGGGACGGAGGAGGAGTGAGAAGGACGAAAGGGTCCTAGGGGGGATGGCTGTGGGGGAACCACCCATGGTGCCCCATATGCACCTCCAGCTGGAGGTGCGTGGAGGGACCAGGTCGCAGAGGGGAATGGCCCCGATCTAGCAAAAGTACTGCAAGGCTTAGCAAGTAAAAACGGAGGCTGCTGTGTGGCGCCCCTCTGGCGGGACGCCACAGGGAGGTACTACACCCCAATTAGAAGGTCACGGGTGGAGACGGGAATTGCAGAGTCTGTCTATAAAACTACAACAAGCCCAGCTATAAACACCCTAGCACGAGGGTCTATATATTCAGTAGGTCCCAGGGTGGTGGAGCTTATCTGAGCGGGAGACGTGACATCAGTGAAAGTTAAGAGTTGTCAGTCAGATGGTGTGAGCAGAGCAGAGAGGACGGACGCAGCAGAGTCTGCAGTTCTGAGAGGAGGGTACCCCAACTTTAAGGAGGTTAGACATAGCAGAGGAGACACCCCAGGCTTGGTGACAGCCATCTGGAGTGTCCAGGTCACCACCGGTATACTGGAACCGAGGTAGTTTGCAAGCTTTATCCCAAACTGCTGACCGGCAGGCGGTGGGCCTGATAATAAGGAGCCACAGCACCCATCAAGAAATCTAACATCTGTCCAATAGCCGGGTTCAAGATGCTGACAAGTGAAAAGAGACTTAAAGCAACAGACCCTGAGGATCAGAGACTAGACTTGTGAGTGGGTAAGTAAAGAGCCAAAAGAGCCCTTAAGAGCAGGACTGAGGAAAGTGTTGAAAGGTATCTCAGACAGACTCTGTGGTGAACCTCAAAGCCTGTGGCAACTAACCCCTGGAAACTGTACTGTACCGTGTACCTTAAATATCTACCTGGTACCAGTAAAAAGAACTGTTTGAGCTGATCTGGACTCTGTCTCTAGTTAATCTGTCGCCTAAAAGGTCTCAACAACACCTGAGAGGTAAAGACTACTACTCCCCTCATCCACCCTGCTGCCCTGAGGTAAAAGCTTCGCCTGTAGGGAGCTGTAATACCAAAGGTGCATCACCATCACCTTAGCAGCTGGCTGAAGCGCTGGTAACCACATTACCAGGTACCACAGGTGGCGTCACGTATAATTCCCCATCCCCAAATAATCATCCCCATCTGCCATTGAGTGTCCAGGGCATGGGACCGGGACCCGACTAGCCGTGATCCCCACTGTAGTAGCAATCTGTCCCGGTATCTGAGTACCCCCTACCCTGTCGACCGACTCAGCTGTCTTGCATGGGCAGCAGACAGAACCATGTACATTCCGCATGACGGTGGCCATATAGGGCCAGGGGACATTTTAAAGTCGCCCAACAAGGCCCGCAGCTACTGGATTGGGACCCTGTCGCACGAAGACGGAGAGAATTAGGGGAGAACAGCCAGCATGGGGAGATGGCCAGGAAAGGCTCACGAAAGGTGTCTTACTGAAGTGGCCCCATATCATCTGAGAGCTGGCCAGGCTGCGCCATGGAGGATTACAGCAGCTTTGAAATATGGCAAAACTGGTGGCAAATGGCATCTTGATGCTTGATTTTCCTTAATTCATGGGCAGTTATTTTGCGCCTTTTTTGCCCAACACGCTTCTTGCGACCCTTGTGGCTATTTGCCATGAAACGCTTGATTGTTCGGTGATCATGCTTGAAAAGTTTGGCAATTTCAAGACTGCTGCATTCGTCTGCAAGACATCTCACAATTTTTTACTTTTCAGAGCCTGTCAAATCACTCTTCTGACCCTTTTTGCCAAAGGAAAGGAAGTTGCCTAATAATTAAGCACACCTTATATAGGGTGTTGATGTCATTAGACCACACCCCTCATCATTACAGAGATGCACATCACCTGATTTACTTAATTGGTAGTTGGCTCTCAAGCCTATACAGCATGGAGTAGGACAACATGTATAAAAAGTATCATGTGAGGGGCGTGTCCTGCTGCTGATGGCGCTGGTCACACACTAACAGAGCTCCTCAGGAGAGATGCACATAACGGCAGAACCGCGGCCCCACCGGAGTCTGGAACAACTATACCAGGTTGGTGAACGTCCCTGGAGTCCCCGGATATGCCGCGCACAGCCCCCAAATGGCGCCAGACCGAGAACAGGGTCACAGATTATTTTGGAGCTGAGCCCCTCCGATCATCCCCTCCCAAGATGGCGCCGGTCACAAAATGCCAACCTCTCCCCACACACTGGAGCCCGCTCTCCTCATGCTACAGAGGGCTGGGGAGCTGAGAGTGAGGAGAACGCTCCGATGACACAGGGGACTCTAAGAACCTTTCTGGGCACCCTCATGAGGTCAATCATGGATGACATGAGGGAGCTTATAGGCTCTCTCAGAGAGGATCTGGGGGCTCTGTCTGAGAGGACTTTCCGCTTAGAAGAAAAAATTATGCTAAGGCCCACAACAGCCTGGTGGATAGCCATGCAGACCTCGACATTGAGATGGGGACGGTTAAAGCCAATATGTGCCACCTGGAAGATAAACTGAGGCGGAATAACTTTAAAATTAGAGGTATGGCGGAGTCAGAGGTGAATACAGACACGGGTGCTATAGCCATGGACTTCCTTAATGCGGCTCTCCCGGACACTCCCAGCTCGGACTTAAAAATGGAAAAAGTATACCGCATCCCTAAACCAGCTAGCTTGCCAGAGGGAGTACCAAGAGACATTCTGGTCTGTATGGTTCACCCAGGAGTGACTGACCGCCTTCTGCTGAGAATGAGACGGGCTCCCACCCTCCCAGACCCGTATGCAGGGATCACGATTTTTCCAGAACTGTCTCCAGGGACTCTAACCAGATGCAGAGACTTTGCTTCGAGCTGCAGGATTCTCAGGGAGAGGGGGATTCTATACAGCTGGGGCTCCCCTGTAGCGTTAAACTTTAGGTACCAAGGCAAACGCCACTCATTCTCGTCCCCTACGCTCCTGAGAAAATCCCTGAAAGTGAGGCGTCTCACATCTCCCACCCCACAACGATCCCTTCTCCAGAATCGGGACCGTAATGATAATGGGGCTCCTGTGGATGACGGGGCCGCCTGAACGTCAGGAGACATTATTACGATCGGATCTCATCTGACAAGCTCTTCAAGGACTAGTTTCTTTTAAGGTATAATCCCAGACCTAGTCTGGGCCCATGGTGGTCCCAAGCTTCTCATGGACGTTTAAAATCTGGTGCTTGTTGCACTAGTAATAGAAGCTTGGAGAATCTACCACCCCCCCGGAGAGTACCCTAAGTTTAGATACTCAGTAATTGTTTACTTAAGTGTATTATTTCTCTCCCCAAGTGATCCTTGCCATTTGTCTCCTCCCATCTGTCCTCCCCCTGTTTCCCTTCCCTGATACTCTTCCTTCCCCTCCTGGATCCCTGACACCCCTCCCCCCTCTCCCACCATTAGGCCTCTCTCTTTCCTCTTATTTCGTTCTTTCCTCCTTCTACCGCTGTTTCCCTCTCTTAGCTCAGTGGTCCGGGGGCTGTGGGAGGGTGGGGAGAGGGGGGATTGTGTAATGAGGTGAACAATTCAGCCTGTATCATAGAAATGGACACTGAAGTGAACATTACACAGTCCGATACTGCCCCCTTGTGGACAATTGCCGAAATGACTGCAGAGAGGAAAAAAACATTGTTTGCTGATCCCCTCCCCCAACAGCCTTGTGCTGAGGAAGAGAAAGGGCAGGAGATTAGTACAGAGCCAGAGCTGAACCAGAGAAAATCTCCCTGTGGATGTCTGTTGAAAGTGGACTACTTTGCTACACCTTGCCAGAAAAATCACCCCGCAGAAGCCCCTGTGACTGATCCTGGGCCACTGGACTTTGGTGCTGTGTATCTGGCCGCTCTGCAAAACCTTGCCCGCCGAGCACCCAGAGTGCATGTGCAGGGGCCGTGACCGACATAAGGGAGCCATTTGGCTGCTGTGACCTCCCTCCTGCTGCTCTGTGTGCCCTGAGACTGGGAGAGACATTAAAAGAAAAGTTCTGTTACCTGCGGAAGGAGACCAAAGAAGAAGACTGAGGAGATCCCCAGGCCTGCTACGTGGGAGCGACATCTTCTTCTGTGATAGACTGGTACGTGATTTTAGGGAAAGTTAGGGAAAGATACCTTCATTGTTGTGTTTTTTTCTTGGTGCGTACCCGGCAGAAGTGAAGATTCAGAGACTCTAATATATACAAGTGCGCATATAGTTCGGTTGACTGTGATATAAACATGTTTGCCAGTAAAGAAACGTTATTATCGGTTAAACCTGAGTATGGGGATTCTGTTGAGAAAGATCATACACACACACCCGCGGCCTTACCACCGGTCGCTACATCTGGCGTAGTCGGCAGGATGTGTGATCAACAGAATCTACTCCCGGTAGTAACTTATAACCAGACTTATACTACGGCCTGCAGGTCCATATCCGGTGCCAGCACTGCAAACAGTGACACGGAAGAATTGAAGCAGATAGTAGCAGAGTTGCAGAAACAGATACTACAGCTACAGCTCATGCTAGACCAACAGGCGGACAGGCAAGCGAGACAGCAACCCAGCCGGCCAATGGGAAGGTGCTGGACATGCGGCGACCCCTGCCATAGGGCAAACCGTTGTCCGCATCCTCCACCCGTGGTCCGATTTACCAGAACCAGCAAGTCATGCCCCACAACAGCAGCCACCTTTAAACTAGACGTCCCAGCCAAAGCGGCTTGCTCGGCAGGGGAGATCAGGGAAAAGGGTGTGAAGAGACAGAGCCAGACCGATAAGCAAGTGCTGGCCACTCGGGTCCAGGGGACGGTGAAGTGGTTTAATGTCCGCGATGGGTATGGCTTCATCAACAGGAATGACACAAAGGATGATGTGTTTGTACATCAGACTGCCATAAAGCGTAACAATCCTCGTAAGTGCCTCCGCAGCGTTGGTGATGGGGAGGTGGTACAGTTTGATGTTGTGAAGGGAGAGAGGGGTACAGAGGCCGCCAACGTCACCGGTCCTGGGGGTGTTTCCCGTTAAAGGAAGCAGATTTGCCCCCAACCGGCGCCGCTACCGCCGGCGATCCTACTCTCCCCGGGTAGAAAACGTGACTGAGTTTATTGGAGATATTGTGAGCCCTGAACAAGGGAGCGAAGGTGAATGGGGGGATGCCGGTTTCCCCCAACAGAGGTCCCTACTCCGCCGGAGATCAATCCCTGTGATATCAACGGCCATCACTGCCTTGGAGCCGATGGTTGTTGACAGGGACTGTCAACCTTTGAGTGGGGGGGTATGTAATGAGGTGAACAATTCAGCCTGTATCATAGAAATGGACACTGAAGTGAACATTACACAGTCCGATACTGCCCCCTTGTGGACAATTGCTGAAATGACTGCAGAGAGGAAAAAAACATTGTTTGCTGATCCCCTCCCCCAACAGCCTTGTGCTGAGGAAGAGAAAGGGCGGGAGATTAGTACAGAGCCAGAGCTGAACCAGAGAAGATCTCCCTGTGGATGTCTGTTGAAAGTGGACTACTTTGCTACACCTTGCCGGAAAAATCACCCCGCAGAAGCCCCTGTGACTGATCCTGGGCCACTGGACTTTGGTGCTGTGTATCTGGCCGCTCTGCAAAACCTTGCCCGCCGAGCACCCAGAGTGCATGTGCAGGGGCCGTGACCGACATAAGGGAGCCATTTGGCTGCTGTGACCTCCCTCCTGCTGCTCTGTGTGCCCTGAGACTGGGAGAGACATTAAAAGAAAAGTTCTGTTACCTGCGGAAGGAGACCAAAGAAGAAGACTGAGGAGATCCCCAGGCCTGCTACGTGGGAGCGACATCTTCTTCTGTGATAGACTGGTACGTGATTTTAGGGAAAGTTAGGGAAAGATACCTTCATTGTTGTGTTTTTTTCTTGCTGCGTACCCACCAGAAGTGAAGATTCAGAGACTCTAATATATACAAGTGCGCATATAGTTCGGTTGACTGTGATATAAACATGTTTGCCAGTAAAGAAACGTTATTATCGGTTAAACCTGAGTATGGGGATTCTGTTGAGAAAGATCATACACACACACCCGCGGCCTTACCACCGGTCGCTACAATTGTATCTACAATGTCCCTCCACTTCCTGTCCCTCAATGTAAAGGGGCTTAATTCCCCAGTCAAGCATTCCTTTTTATGGAGCGAGATTCGATCTTCCCAGGCCGAAGTGATATGATTACAGGAGTCTCACCTTCTAGAGGGTGACAATGCTAGGCTCCACCATCAAAACTTCCCCCACATTTTTCATGCCAACTCTCCCATAAAAAATGCAGGAGTATGCGTTCTGGTAAAGCAATCGGTTCAGCTTAAGCTGCAAAAAGTGATCTCTGACCCAGCAGGGCGCTACGTCATAGTTATCTGCGAAATAGGGGGTTCTCCCTTTACAATTGCGAGTGTATATGCCCCTAATGTGGGTCAACTCAAATTTGCGAGATCGGTGTTTGTGTGGCACCCTGGCACCTTGTTGGGCACAACAGAACTCCTTGGGACATGAATGGAGCATTAGCAGCAAGCATCACTCACAATACACTTACAACACCTTAGAACACCTGGTTTCACCCCGAGCCTCTAGGGGGAGCTCCACTGGTCACTTTGAGCCAGTTCCCCCTATAAATAGGGTCTTGGAGGGAGAAACACCAGAGTGTGCAGACGCTAGGAGAGCTGCAGGTTGTGTGTGATCTCTGTGCATTCTGAGACACACACTAGGCCCAACCAGCCATCCAGCCAGTGAGGAGACCCTTGCAATTGGGGTAAGAGGAAAAGGAGAAGCACCTCTCAGGGACATCAGAGTAATCCAAACTCTCTCTCCCTTATCCACCGGTTACTGGAACCGAAGCTGTGGGAACTATATAGCCACCACAGAGAACCAGCATACTTCACAGGGAGTCTAGCCCCCTGTTCACCTGCCGCACCTACCAACGAGAGCCCAGGGAGGAAGATAGAATTATCATCACCCTTTTACAGTGCCCTCAGTGCAGCCACCCAGGTGAAATCCGTTCCATGGAACATACTGCCCAGTCCCGGCTGGATTCCACATCCACCCGACCTTAGCCTTGGAAGACAGAGAAAGGAAGCCTACACTAACTGCTTGCTGTGAACCTCCAGGAGTGCTGACTTCACTATCCCAGTCTGGCATACCTGAATACCACCAGTAAAGGTACCTAAAAGACTTTGGAGTGTCTGTGTCTGATTCCTGAGCCTAACAGCAGGATTACCGCAGCTGCCTCACAACATCTTGTGCAGCTCCTGGCCCCGGGGACTCCCGCTCATCCTGTGGGGAGCATCCCATCTTGCTGCATTCCATCCCCCGGAGGCCCCGCAGCGCCGGTATAGTTACCGAAACTCTCACAGGTGGCGTCACAAAGACAATTAACCCCTACTGTTCAGCCATCCCCTTATTGATCTGGACCACCGGGCCCCACAGCTGCAGGCGCGGTTCCGTGACAGAGGAGAGTCAACGCCTGCGACGTGCAGAAACCGGCTACAGTGAGTCATTTGGGACACTGAGGAATTATATGGCGGGCAAACTGATAGTCGGCGGTGATTTTAATGTGGTCATGGAGCCCCGGTTGGACTCCTCCTCCTCAGTATCTAGGAGATCAGGAGCACTGGGGAAGTTGTGCCGGGAGTACCATCTCCACGATGTCTGGAGGTACCACCATGCGGAGGAGAGGGATTATTCCTTCTTCTCGCATGTGCATAAATCTTACTCCAGAATTGACTATTTCCTGGTCAATGATGTTGTCCTGGAGAGATGTAAAACATCGGGGCTGGGCGTGATCACTTGGTCGGACCACGCCCCGATCTCCCTTGAGGTTGGTCTAGAGTTGGAAGGTGGTGCTACCCGGCACTGGAGACTCAATGTGGGTCTCCTGACTGAACATGAAGTCACCGAGGACGTGGGAAAGCAACTTCAGGACTATTTTTTCATAAACGATAACGGGAGGGTCGCGGACGTTGTGCTATGGTATGCTCACAAGGCCGTCCTCCGCGGTCTCCTCCTCCAGAAAGCATCCCAATTAAAGAGGAAGAGAGAACGGCTGCAAAGGGAATGGACTGCAGACATTCTGCGTCTGGAAGCGGCAAACAAAACTTCCCCATCAAATCAGCTTTTGTCCCAAATACGCGACACCCGTAACAAACTAAGAACGCTTCTCCTCTGCCAGCATGAAGTAGGACTGCGTAAGCTAAAAACTAAGTATTATGAGACGGGGGATAGGGCAGGGAGAATTCTGGCCCGCAGACTCAAGAAGAGAGCAGATAGAACAATGATCATAGAGATGAAGGGAGCGAGAGGGGAGGGAGCGGGCCAAAACTGTGGAAGTTTTTGCTGCCTATTATGAGAAATTATACAACTTGAAAAACGACATAGACACTCCACAACCCACGTTGGCTGCCATTGTGGATTATTTGAAGGCCCTTGACCTACCGGTTGTCCCACCGGACGTGTTGGAGGGCTTGAATCGCCCGTTCTCCCTGCTAGAGGTGGAAACAGTGATTAGAGGTCTGAAGGCCAACTCAGCCTCAGGCCCAGACGGATTTGCTGGCGAATATTTCAAAACTTTCGGCGTGGTCCTGGCCCCGTATCTTCTAAGGCTATATAATCACTGGCAAGCCGTAGGCTCCATTCCGGAGTCAGCTTTGGAAGCCACAATAACCACCATTCCTAAGCCGGTGAAAACACAGGACCACCCCGAAAATTACCGCCCGAAATCCCTTCTCAATGTTGATCTTAAGATCTACTCCAAACTACTAGGGAATCGATTGGGTGATGTGATCCCCCTTTTGGTGGATCCTAACAAAGTGGGCTTCGTGCAAGGGAGGCAAGCTCGGGACGGAACTAGAAGGATGCTGAACTTGATAGAGGTGGGGGAGAGGAGGGGGTTCCCCAACGCATTCCTCTCTCTTGACGCAGAGAATCTGGTAGAAGGAAAGGAAAGGAAGAAAGTGCACAATCTAAATGTAAATGTATAATTAGATCGTAGGTGGATGTAGATGGCACTCACCTTTTTTAGGTCTTGTTAACTTGCGTATCAGTCACTAGGGACCATTAAGTATCCAGGCGTAGATTTCCTCAGTATTCGGTATGCTGCAAATCCCTGGTAGCTAGTATGTAGCTCAGACTGAGTTACCATAGGAGTGTAGATCCAATAGAGTTTTTACCAGGCTATTTGAGCTCCCAGAGGTCTATGATCCAAATCTTCTTGTAATTCATAAAGAGTTTTTATTATTTCTTAAGAAAAGCACATACAATGTGTTTCGACAGTAAAAAATGTCTTCCTCAGGTATATTGTACAATATACCTGAGGAAGACATTTTTTACTGTCGAAACGCGTTGTATGTGCTTTTCTTAAGAAATAATAAAAACTCTTTATGAATTACAAGAAGTTTTGGATCATAGACCTCTGGGAGCGCAAATAGCTTGGTAAAAACTCTATTGACACAGAGAAAGCATTCGAGAGGGTGCACTGGGGATACCTCCGGGAGGTCCTCTCTACCTTCGGAATTTCGGGCCCAATCGTGTCAGCAATCCTGAGCCTTTACACCCACCCATGTGCGAGGGTGTTTTCCGCAGGCTATCTATCTAGGTCCTTCCCGATCACGAATGGCACTCGGCAGGGTTGACCACTCTCCCCGCTGGTGTTTGCACTGATTATGGAACCTCTGGTGGCATCATTGAGGACTGACCTCAATATTGCCGAAATTAAAATCGGGGGCAAAAAGCACGTAGTGGGCCTCTATGCCGATGATGTCATTATTGCCACCGCTAATCCACTCTCCTCACTCCCCAGGATAGTGGACGCACTGAGCCTATTTGCACAAATCTCATATTAGGGCCCTTTCACATCAGCGGTAATTTGAAATCGCGGCAGATGCGGTGAAAAAACCGCATCGGCCGCGATTGCCGCATAGCCGCCGCATAACCGCTGCACTTGCGGTGCGGTTGCGGTAACCGCCATAGTAAGTATAGGGGGACTTGCGGCAGGTGCGGCAAGTGTGGTTTTGCACTTACGGCAGGTGCGGCCGCGAAAAAAACCGCGGTCAGCCGCGTTTTTTTTTTGCGGCCGCACCTGCCGCAAATGCAAAACCGCACTGGCCGCACCTGCCGCAAGTCCCCCTATACTTACTATGGCGATTACCGCACCCGCGCCGCAAGTGTAGCGGTTATGCGGCGGCTATGCGGCAATCGCGGCAGATGCGTTTTTTTTAACCGCATCTGCCGCAATTTCAAATTACCGCTGATGTGAAAGGGCCCTTACAAGCTAAACGCCAGCAAGTCCATGATTTTCCCTATTCGAGTCTCAGAGTGGGACTTGGAGTGTCTCGCCCGGATCTATCCCTTCAAGTGGTGACCTAGAGGCATCCAGTACTTGGGGGTATTTTTTGCCCCTCTGCAGAGGTGGCAACGCAGAATATCAAGCGTCTTTTGGTGGATCTGGGGGAGGCACTCGGAGGTTTCCCGCTGACCTCTTTGTCTTGGATGGCAAGGGTGCAGGCGGTGCGGATGTTATGGCTCCCGAAAACTCTCTACTTATTTAGATGCTTACCTATTTTGTATCTGCCAGGGCAGCTGGCATGCTTCCAAGCCATGATAAACAGATGCATTTCGGCTGACAAACCGGCCAGAGTACGTAAGAACATCATGCATCTCCGTCTGACTAGAGGGGGTATGGGAGTTCCTGAGATAGCGACATATCATAAGACGACCATCTTGGAGGCGGCGAGAACGTGGTGGAGAGAGGATGTCCCTCAAGGTTGCCTACAGATAGAAGGGGCTGAGGCTCGGGGGGGTCCGCTTTGGGCACAGTGCAAAAAGATGGACTGCTGAGAACATCCCGGGTGTTACTGACCATTTGGGGGAGGTTTGAGACGGGGTGGGCTAAGGTTCCTACGGAGGAGATCCCTATTGGATCGTTGAAGTGGCTCATCCCCTCGTTTAATCTTTCTACGTGGAAGGGAAGTGGCTCTGAGAGGCTGAGTGACATCATAATCAGCGGTCGAGTGCTGACATTTGAGCAGTTTACCGCTAAGTATCCAGCCCTGGCCGCTTCCTTTCTGCAGTTCCATCAGATCTCGCACTGTCTCCGCTTGAACTCATGTCACCATGACCTGGGTCTTTCGGGGGCTCCCTCTTCACTTCGTCGGAGCTTGATATTGAACTCAGAGATCCCAAGGGGTTTGTCCCTACTATATACAGAAATTCAGGAGAGAGACATGCCAACCAAGCTGATATATATGGCAAGATGGGAGAGGAAGTTGGGTTTTTGCGCAGAAGTTGAGGAGTGGGAGGATGCATCCCATTGTGTGTTGGCGGCTTCAAGGTGTGTAAATCACCTGGAGCTGCTAAAGAAAATTCACCTGTGGTGGTACATCCCCCTCAAAACTTGTAAAATTTGGCAGGGGAACAACTTCCCTATGCTGGAGACAGTGTGGTCAGGTGGGGGACTTGGCCCACATGTGGTGGAAATGCCCTAGGTTGGCTTCATTTTGGCACCTGGTATCAGGGTTGCTCATTTCTCTTATGGGCATTGATATCCCTCTTTCTCCGCAATTGGCGGTCCTCCACGTGGGGGTCATGCCCAACCCTCCCGTGATACGACACCTCATGAGTTATGTCCTCACTGCGGCCAGAACCTGTGTAGCGGCCAAATGGGAAAGTGCCTCCCCCCCTACCATGGGAGATTTGACGGATAAGCTGAATACAAATTTCTGCCACAAATATTATTTGGCCATGGACAGAGGAGCGAGACGATATGTAGCAGAGGCATGGGACTTATGGGATAAACATCTTCTGGCAATGCAAATCCCCCTCTGAGCGACCCTCAATTTTGGAGACCGGCTTCCTGGTGCTCATGTCGTGTTCGGCCCTCTCCACAGCTCTGGGACTCGGACTCCTGCTCCTGATTCTGTCCTGACTCCTACTCCCTCTGTTTAACCTACTAAGAACTTGACACTTTGGGGCTCATCCTTGCTCTTGGTGTTCCCCTTCCTCCCTCTCCTCCTATGGCCCTCTATTCAGTGTTATCCTTTATTCCTATTCCTTACCAATTAGTCTCGTGTCTAAACTGTTGGCTGCTCTACCTCAGGCAGTCTCTTTCACTACTGTTACACCACAACTGGCAGCGTTTACCCCGGTTGCTTTTATTGTGGTGATCAAGAGACAGCGGCGACATTAAAGAGGTCCTCGCAGTGGTATCAGTGAAATACTGTTTGAACTCTATAGCTCGTATCTAATTCGGCCCTAATGGCAAGAAAAGAGACACGGCATACTCATCTTCTGTTTTAGCATCTTTTCAGGTCGTTATACGGATCTGGAGACCTCTAAGCTTGTACGAGACAAAGCTCCACTCTATTTTGTATGTCGCTGGAATGATCTTTCACTCAGCCTTATTCTTGCTGTCTTGTTGCTTCTTTTATTTTAATGTCTTACCCCCTGTCACTTGTATGTAAAATGTTGATATGTTGTGAAAACTCAAAAAATTATATTGATGATAAAAAAAAGTATCATGTGATCAAAATACTCATTTGCCTAATAATTCTGCATACAGCGTATGGGCATCCAAAATGTTAGTTCTTGATAGCAATTTCTAATGTCTGTGGCCCTATGGCTCCTTAACACATTGATCAGCTACAGTCTAATTATATTTGAAATTAATAATAAAATGGACACAAACAGATTTGAACAGATTTCTACAGCTAGGTAACAGTTTATGTGTTGTTCACAATGCCCTAATTAATACACCCCTTTGTTACTGGCATATTGTAAATGGCTGGCTAAAATGCGCCATGCTTCTCAAGAATACAGACATGTTTTACAGGTTGTGAACAGTGAGAGTATACAGCCTGTGTCATAGACATAGAGCATTGTGCCAGGGGAGCACTTTACAATGAAGACTAATGGCTCTAATGTCTCTTATTGTCCAAACAACCATCTATCTGCAAGGAAAATGGTATTTAGAAGCCTCAACTTTTCTCTTTCCTAACAATTATGTGAATGTGAAATCATTTTACTATTATTACTGGATGAAGGACATAACACAATAAAAACATGCTTTTATAAAATTGTAACAGAAGCTGGAGTAAGTAAGCTATTACTAGCTACAATCGACAGTTCAGCCACACAACATCACACACTATTGTCTGGAGGCTTTATTGCAGTTGCACTTTTCTTATTAATTTCTAGTGTTTTTCGCAGGTTTTTTACCTGCACCTTTTTTAAAGTCTTTTATTTTATTGTTCACCATTGTGGACAGGGTTTGAAGTTGCCAGATGTGTTCGACTGATTAACCAATTACAACTTTTTTTTAAAAATCACTACAATTTCACTTTAATCGATAGAGATTGATGGAAGGGTGGGGTGTGGAAATAATTTATGCAAAAATTTGGAAGTAACTTAAAAATTGATTTTATGCATGTCTGTAATTTTTGAGCAAAGTATGCAACACTATAAAAAGAATCTGTCAGCAGGTTTTTGCTGCCTCATGTGACAATAACATAATGTAGGCAAAGAAACACTGAATCCAACGAGCCATTCTGACACTATCAAATGTTTTTGTTTCAGGATCACAGCAGAGCTGGGAAAGCTACCACCATCAACACCAGACTCTCAAAGATTGTGAGATGTCAATCACAGCCGGAGGCGTGTTGGACTGCCATGTGTGTGACTTTCTAGTCTTTGAATATTAATCACAGGATAATAAAGCCATTAGTTTAAGTAAACAATTGCACAGACCCTGATAAGAGAAGCACAGTTGCTTTTTGTTTTTTAACTCTTACAGCATGCTGTCTTCATCTATCTTAGCAAAATCCTGCTGACAGATTCCCTTTGACGTGACATGTGACTGCTCTCAAAAGAAATGGAAAACAAATTCATGACAAAAATTAAGAGCATTATTGATTGTGAGCAAAATTATGAGACATATGCTTTCATTTTCAAAAATAAGGCGCAAAAGATGTAGAAAAATACCGTAAGACAAAAAAGAAAAGTGACTTAAAGAAAATACAAATCATGAATCAGGCCAAATATGTCTAATGCAGTCTTCTTTATCACTTGTTGATGTCTATTCTAACAAAAGTTAAAAAAACAAAATACTAAAGAAGATAAGGTCTGAAACTACAGTGACTGCTGATCTGCACAGGAGTGTAACTATTATGCATGCACGGATGGTTTAAAACAAAGTCAAGCCTGGAGCAAAAGTATAAAGTAGGGCCTCGAATACTAACATACTGCAACATCATGCGCAAACACTTAAGCTGTATTGAAATGACTGAGTTAAGGCCGTTAAACAAGCACGATCAACAATATTCAAGTTGTTTACTGGTCTCTTTACATAGGTTGAAGAAAAGTGATTGGCACAGAAAGATTAACAGTAAATCAATCTGTCCCCATACAGTCAAAGGCACACCGTCAATAGCGCAGGCCATGCCACTGCTACGGGGTCTGCGGGGGCCCGCCTGGCGGCTTTGCTAACACACCTGTATTTGCCACTAGGTACCCTCCCCACCCTCTGTTTGACAATATAGGAAATCCACTCTCTTTCTGTAGGGAAGGGAGGGGCAGAGGAAGTGAGGGTCGCGTACTTTCCTTCATTTGTATTTGCAGAAACAGGGAGCTGACTGACTCCAGACGTAAAAAAGCCAGCACTTCCGGGGTCAGAGGAGTGCCAATCAGCTCCTTGCTCCAAGGTGCTGCAGCATCTCTGCAGTGTGATGGGATCATCTCTCCACACTACAGCAGACATCACAGCAGAGTGTTGCAAAGGAGGAAAAAAAAAGTACACATCCTGATGAAGGTGTTAAATGATGCAGGGATACGAGTCTATCCCCCAGGCAAGGAAACAAAGTCTTGGAATGCAGCAGCACAAAATATTTTAAAGGGAGCCAGGAGAAGAGCAGGTGAATGGTAATAGAGCTAAAGATGGGGGTGGGGTGAGGAAGGCTGCGCTACTACAAGCTAGTGATTGGGGGAGAAAGGCGGCTGCTGCTACTACAAGCTGGTGATGGAGGGAGAAAGGCGGCTGCTGTTACTAAAACTCGTGATGGGGGAGAAAGGCGGCTGCTGCTACTACAAAATGTTAATAAACACAAAAATGTTGGTCACAATGTGTACAGTTACGGCTGTGTACCCTATGGGGCCCCTCCAATGCATACACATCAACTCAATTAGGAAAAGGAGAGAATTTATTCCCCAAACAATGTCAGATGTTAACCAATAATCCATGTAGTAATTTTCTGAATAACATGCAATTTTTTAATGCTTTCATATAAAAAATATACAGAAAAAGCATTTACAAAAACAGCGTACAATATTCCTCAGGACATCATTTTTCTATACATTTTTACTATACAAGTGATAAAGTGCACAATTTCAAAAATAGTACCAAGAAACACTTCCCAACATAAGGATAAACACCTCCTGTATATTTTCTACAGTGGGCAAGCAAGGTTTACAACATCAAGCAAAGTTGATTTGCAGGGTACCAGGGAGTGGTTTAAATTATAGACACACTTAGCTTGGCTACTCTATAGTTAATTCCTATCAGGATTTTTAATAGACATCTGACATTGTTTCGGGCATAAACTCTCCCGTTTTCCGAGTTGAGTTGATGTACAACAAGATGTTGATGGGGAGAAAGGCGGCTGCTGCTACTACAAGCTGGTGATGGGTGGAGAAAGGCAGCTGCTGCTACTACAAGCTGGTGATGGGGGAGAAAGGCAGCTGCTGCTACTACAAGCTGGTGATGGGGTGGAGAAAGGCAGCTGCTGCTACTACAAGCTGGTGATGGGGTGGAGAAAGGCAGCTGCTGCTACTACAAGATGGTGATGGGGGAGAACGGTAGCTGCACTACTACAAGCTGATTATGTGGGGAGTAGAAAGGCGGCTGCGCTACCACAAGTTGGTGAAAGGGGAGAAAGGTGGCTGCACTACTACAAGCTGGCGATGTGGGGGGGGGAGGAAAGGCAACTGTTCTACTACGAGCTGGTGATGTGGAAGGAGAAAGGCAGCTGCGTTATTACAAGCTGGTGATGTGGGGGGGAGAAAGGCTTCTGCTGCTACTACAAGCTGGTGATGGGGGAGAACGGTAGCTGCACTACTACAAGCTGATTATGTGGGGAGCAGAAAGGCGGCTGCGCTACCACAAGTTGGTGATAGGGGAGAAAGGTGGCTGCACAACTGCAAGCTGGCGATGTGGGGGGGGGAGAAAGGCAGCTGTTCTACTACGAGATGGTGATGTGGAAGGAGAAAGGCAGCTGTGTTATTACAAGCTGGTGATGTGGGGGGGAGAAAGGCTTCTGCTGCTACTACAAACTGGTGTTGGGAGCAGAAAGGCAACTGCTCTACTTGAAGCTAGTGATGGGGGGGCGAAAGGCTGCTGCTACTATGAGCTAGGGATGGGGGGAGGCTGCTGCTACAGGCTGGTGATGATGGGGGAGGCTAATGCTTTAGACTGGGGATTAAGGGGCATATTACTGTAAAGGGGGTAAGGGTGGCTTACAGAGTGAGGGATAATGAAAGTGACATGGATGGGGGAAAGTGTGGGGGGGCTCAGTATGAAGTGGAGCAATGTAGAGAATTCAATATGAAGAGTGGCCAAAAAACCCACAACAGTCACAGAACTGTGGAAGAGACTGGAAGAAGAGTTGTGTAAAATCCCACCAGAGTAGTGTGAGGGACTAGTGATGTCCTGTGGCCAGAGATGTGCTGGTCATTCAAAGCAAAGACCTGTACAAAGCAAAGGCCTGTACACTTCCTACTGATTGGTGACTTTTGTAACCTTCACAACATTTAGTTTTAGTTTTTCTCCGTGCTACAATCATTGCTGTTCTATAATTATGATCATCACATTTTGTGTAAAATAAAGGTTTTAAGTTGATAAACTGGTTATTTTGGAAAACACTGTTTTAGTGGCATGGTGTACTCCTCAGAAAAAAACCTTTAAACGTGTATCAATGTCGATTACATTCTGTCTGAAAAAAATCATACTTTGTTCTCTAAGATAGATAGATAGATAGATAGATAGATAGATAGATAGATAGATAGATAAGTAGTAACAAATAGAGCAGCACTGCCCAGTGGGTGCAAATCAGCTCAGCTATCTTCCCAGCACTTGTATATACTTGAAAAAATGCTGCAGCACTCCGTCATTAGATGTATCTTATGCCTTTATTACGGCCACAGGTACCATAGGGCAACGTATCGGGCACAAGCGCCCTTCATCCAGCCTGGATGAAGGGCGCTTGTGCTCGATACGTTGCCCTATGGTACCTGTGGCCGTAATAAAGGCATAAAATACATCTAATGACGGAGTGCTGCAGCATTTTTTCAGATCGATAGATAGATAGATAGATAGATAGATAGATAGATAGATAGATAGATGCAGTGTTGGCCAAAAGTATTGACACCCCTGCAATTCTGTCACATAATACTCAGTTTCTTCCTGAAAATGATTGCAATCACAAATTCTTTGGTATTATTATCTTCATTTAATTTGTCTTCAATGAAAAAACACAAAAGAGAATGAAGCAAAAAGCAAAACATTGATCATTTCACACAAAACTCCAAAAATGGGCCGGACAAAAGTATTGGCACCCTCAGCCTAATACTTGGTTGCACAACCTTTAGCCAAAATAACAGCTTCCAGTAACCATCAATGAGTTTCTTACAATGCTCTGCTGGAATTTTAGACCATTCTTCTCTGGCAAACTGCTCCAGGTCCCTGATATTTGAAGGGTGCCTTCTCCAAACTGCCATTTTTAGATCTTTCCACAGGTGTTCTATGAGATTCAGGTCTGGACTCATTGCTGGCCACCTTAGAAGTCTCTAGTGCTTTCTCTCAAACCATTTTCTAGTGTTTTTGAAGTGTGTTTTGGGTCATTGTCCTGCTGGAAGACCCATGACCTCTGAGGCCCTACATTATGCTGCAAAATTTGTTGATAGTCTTCAGACTTCATAATGCCATGCACACGGTCAAGCAGTCCAGTGCCAGAGGCAGCAAAGCAACCCCAAAACAACAGGGAACCTCCGCCATGTTTGACTGTAGGGACCGTGTTCTTTTCTTTGAATGCCTCTTTTTTTCTCCTGTAAACTCTATGTTGATGCCTTTGCCCAAAAAGAGAGAACATTCTTCCAAAAGGTTTTAGGCTTTCTCAGGTAAGTTTTGGCAAACTCCAGCCTGGCTTTTTTATGTCTCGGGGTAAGAAGTGTGGTCTTCCCGGGACTCCTACCATACAGTCCCTTTTCATTCAGATGCCGACGGATAGTACGGGTTGACACTGTTGTACCATCGGACTGCAGGGCAGCTTGAACTTGTTTGGATGTTAGTCAAAGGTTCTTTATCCACCATCCGCACAATCTTGCGTTGAAATCTCTCGTCAATTTTACTTTTCCGTCCACATCTAGGGAGGTTGCCACAGTTCCATGGGCTTTAAACTTCTTGATGACACTGCGCATGGTAGACACAGGAACATTCAGGTCTTTGGAGATGGACTTGTAGCCTTGAGATTGCTCATGCTTCCTCACAATTTGGTTTCTCAAGTCCTCAGACAGTTCTTTTCTTTAGTCTTCTTTATTTTCTCCATGCTCAATGTGGTACACATAAGGACACAGGACAGAGGTTGAGTGAAGTTTAATTCATGTCAACTGGCTGCAAGTGTGATTTGCCAACACCTGTTAGGTGCCACAGGTAAGTTACAGTTGTTGTTAATTACACAAATTAGAGAAGCATCACATGATTTTTCAACAGTGCAATACTTTTGTCCACCCCCTTTTTTATGTTTGGTGTGGAACTATATCCAATTTGGCTTTAGGACAATTCTTTTTGTGTTTTTTCATTGAAGACAAATGAAATGAAGATAATAATACCAAAGAATTTGTGATAGCAATCATTTTCAGGAAGAAACTGAGTATTATCTGACTGAATTGCAGGGGTGTCAATACTTTTGGCCAACACTGTAGATACTGTATTAAGGAAAAATGAACAGCAGCACATCCTTTAAAAGTGAAAAACGTGGATTTATTCCCAGGACCGCAATGTTTCGGCTTGTCAGAGCCTTTTTCAAGCAGTACTGCTTGAAAAGGCTTTGACAAGCCGAAACGTTGTGGTCCTGGAAATAAATCCACGTTTTTCACTTTTAAAGGATGTGCTGCTGTTATTTTTTCTTACCTAAGGATTTATGGTAGGAGAGCTTGCACCCGAATTATTTTCTTTTTTGTGCAGTTCCACATATATTTTTCATAGATAGATAGATAGATAGATAGATAGATAGATAGATAGTAATAGATAGATAGAAGCTGTGATAAATAGATAGATGATATAAAGATAGATAGCTATATACATTTTAAAGCTATCTATATTTTTGTTTTATATATCTTTGCATGATGTTGTAAACCTTACTTGCCCACTGGAGAAAATACACAGGAGGTGTTTAACCTTATGTTGGGAAGTGTTTCTTGGTCCTATTTTTGAAATGCACTTTATCATTTGTATTGTAAAGATTTATACAAAAATATAGTTTTTTTTGTTTTCAAACAAGTGATTGTCAAATCTTTTTGGTTCCCCTAAAAGGCTTTTTTTGGCTTAAAAAAACATTGCCAAATGTCTGTCTGTTGTCAAAAAATCTTTTTTTTAGGGTCTCAAACAAGTGCTCTCCATATCTGTGTGCATTAAATACGAGTGGGAAATCCCAAGGTTGTGGTGGAAAGGGGAATAGGCATCGTGTAAGGGGAAAAAGGCTAGTGGTGGAGCTATACGTGGGGTAGGTGCTACTGCTAATGTTACTGAAAGTTGAAAAAATACTGGCTCGTTTTATCCAAAGACAAGTGACAACTTCTGTTACTGGATTGCCCGGACTACTCCAGTATCTTTGCAGCAGCAGAGCGGTATGATTTGTAGATGAGGCCCAGAAAAAGAATGTTCTACAGTTGATGGCAAGTGCTGCCTCAAGTGGCCTCCACGTCATCATCACACACAGTACAAACTTAGAGGTAGCACCCCAATTATCCACGTTTACCCACCATGTCACCATGTCACAACTTTCCAACCACCCAACTGTGAGGAAACACAGATTGGCGAGTCTGAAGAGCTGTTCACACATTCTATTCCATGAGCATCAGAGATATGCTCAAAATATTCAAAGACTCAAGAGAAGGAAAGCATCTGCACTGGTTCCTAAAATCTTTTGGAGTTGGATATTGGGACAGACATAGTAGGGTCCAAGCAGAATCCAGACCTTCATCACCAGAAGTTGAAATGATGATGATGAGACTCAGATACCTGAGGAGCACCCGCACTGTACTGTGCTGTCAGGCCAGGAAGAGGAGTAGAGTGACTCTCAGGGCAAGGAGTGGGATCACAGAGAGGATGATGATGAGGTGAGAGATCTCACTTGGAATCAACCCAGATACACAGAGCTGAGTAGCTCAGCAGAAGAGGTGGACAAGGAGGAAGACGAGGAGGTTAGGTTGCGGCTTCCCGCACAGAGACTGAGTGCTGCAACCACAACAAGCACTTCATCCTCAGCCATAACTCTGGTTCTGGAAAGAGTAGCGGGTCTCCAGTTCTCAATGGTGTCAAGGGTTGCCTAGCCTGGGTTATTTTTGAGACCGCAAAGAATGACCCAACTTATGTTATTTGTCAAGTTTATATAAAAAAATAAATTCAGTAGAGTAAAAAAAAACAACAAATAATTTGACTACTACATGCATGAACTCGCACATGGTCCAGAACCATGCATTACTGTAGCAAAGTTACACTGCTAAAACGGGGCCTAGCGGGCTTCACCGAACACCGCCACATCAACTGCATCTGATGCTTCCTCCTCCTCCATCACCATGGCAAGTGTTGTCACACAGGTCTCCAGCCACAGAACCTCCCCTTATTTGCCCATCACAGTTGGAGTGAGAGCCTGTTAGCTGTTACAGAAGTAGACATACCTTCTGTTTTTGAACAATCTCAGACACCGAGCACACCACTTCTTGCCAATCCACCATAAAATCTTCGCATGCACCTCCCTTACAGTCCAGCAGTTTGTCGTGCACATTCTTCTCCACCCTCTCTCAGCACAGCAGCCAGCCTTCAGTTGTGTTCAAGTAAAAATTATTTTCTCACGTCCCAAAGACAAGAAATTGAAATTCACCATCTCCAATTTGTTGACCACAGAAATACTGCCTTTCCACATGGTGGACACAGACGGTTTCCAAAAGCTGATGGTCGTCGCAGTCCCCCAGCACTAGTTTCCCAGTCACCATTACTTCTCAAAGAAAGCTGTGCCTGTGCCACTCCAGCGTGTCACAGACAACATCACCCGTTCCATGAGAAACTCTGTGTGAAAGGGTGCATATCACCACTGACACCTGGATGAGCAAACATGGCAGGGGTGTTAAATCTCGCTGATTGGGCACTGGCTGATGCAGGTGGCTGCAGGGCCAGACTGGGAAGTGGCTGCTCCGAAAGTCTTAAAATCCCCAAGACTTGCGGGACAAACCTCTTTATCTACCGATTCATCCACTGCTTCTACCTCCTCCACTCCTCTTATGGCCTCCAGCTTCAACTTCAGCCTCTCCCTTAATGTTTCAACAGTCAAAAGAGAATACCCCCACATCTGTACTGCGCTGCCAAGGCTCACTGCCATCAGGCAGTGTTATAATTAAAATGCCTGAAGAGTTGTGGACTGCTATGCAAGCTGAGTTGGACCAATGGCTATCTCCACTGAACATGGAGCCAGAGAAGGCCGTGTGCAGTAACAGTTCAAACCTGGTTGTGGCCCTATGCCAGGGCAAATTTACACACGTGCCTTGCATGGCTCATGTCATCAACCTGGTTATGCAGCAATTCCTATGCTACTATCCCGAGCCGGATGAGCTGCTGCACAAGGCACGGTTGCTATGTGCTTACTTCTGCTGTTTGAAACCCTCGGGTCATCAGCTAGCATCGTTACAGAGGTCTTTTGGACAACCAGTTAAATAGTTGATATGTAATGTGCCGACATAGTGGAACTCCATTTTGCACATGTTGCAGTGACTGTAGAAGAAGCGAGGAGCATTGGCGCAGTATGTCATTACACATGGAGTGAGTCAATGCAAGCTGAAGGTGGTTTAAATGACATTTGCAGATTGGGTACAGATCAAGGATCTCTACACCCTTCTGCAAACTTTCTAAATGGCCAAGATGGTTAGCGCTGATGATGCCATTATCAGCATCATTTTTACAGTCATCTACATACTGCAAACTTTAAAATGTCTGTGAGATAAGGTGGTGGTACCGGAGGAAGAACAGGAGGTATTGGAAGGGATACCAAATATCTCTAAGGTTCGGGCACTTGTCACACAGACGGGTGGCATGGGAGGGTGAAGTGGAGCGACTGAGGGGGGTTCATGCTACCAGACAAACCGTTAAGTGAAGGTGTAGGAGCTGAGAAACAAATGGAGGAAGATGCGGATAAAAAGGTGATGGGCACACAACAGTCAGGAGATGAAGAAGAAATAATTCCCCTTTCTGTTGTCCGAGGTTGGCAAGATAGGAAGGGGGAAGGAACATTGATTGTTACCCTGCCATCAACACAACAAGGACTTGGGCCTCATGGATGCATCAGACACATGAGCGCATTCTTGCTGCACTGCACATGCTGCCCATATTGTTAGGATTCGAATTAATGATGACTACTGGGTTGCCACACCTTTAGATCCATGGTAAAGTAAAGAGTAAATTTAGCCAGATGTTTCCCACCCCGTACATGGAAACGCGCATGCTGGAGTATCAAAAATCTTAGGACTGGTATTTCCTAATACAGCAGTGAGGGACACATTATGCATTACAGATCTACACTTCCAATCCAGGGAGTGTTGAGTCATCATCACAGAAATATTAGCAGCAGAAGTTCAACTGTCAGAAGCAATTTCTGGGAGTTGTTTGACCAATTTTTTAAAAAATCCCATAAACCAGCAGAACTGAGTACACGTCTGATACATAGTGAACGACTGGAGAGGATGGTGCAGGAGTATCTAAAGACCAATATCCATGCCTCAGAGGGAGAGAGGGGCGTTTTGGACCATTTTGCATTTCAGGCTTCAAAAATGTAAGAGTGGCTTGAGCTCACTAGTCACACCTTGGAGTTTTTTCTACCCGTCAGCAAGTGTTCTCTCAGAACGTATTTTCAGCAGTGATGGGCGAACCCAACTGTAAAGTTCGGGATCCGTACCGAACACCTAGTGTTTTGGCACAGATCCCGAAGACGGACTTCCCTGGGAATTCCATGATGCAGCTCAGGTTCGGTTCAGATCTCAGGGGCTGTAAAAAGAAAGCAAAGTTATTAAACATCAGCATCATACTTACCGCATCCTGTCGACCCACTGCTTGTATTTCCGGGTCGTTCACTATCTATCTGGATAGTCACTGCAGAGAGGCACAACAGCCAATCACAGATGCAGTCACAAAGAATGGCCGTTTGTGATTGGCTGTTGGAATAATCTGAAACTGCCCATACATTCTAGATGCTAAAATGTTTGAGCTGGTTTCAGGTTACTCCAGCAGCCAATCATAGATAACCATTCTCTATGGTTAGCTGTTGGACCCCTCTCCCATTGACTGACATCAAAGTACTGTTAAGCTAAATGATTAAAAAATTTTGCCTAGCGGCTTTGCAGTATTTTTGATTCTCAGCACAGCTAAATCGGACACCTATGGGTGAGGCATGCCTCCCCCCCAAGTTGCCTGGCTTTACCATGGCTTGCAATCAGAATACAGGGAAGCCCATTATTTATTTCAATAAATAAATAATAAAAAAATGCATCAACTTTGCCCTATTTTTGATTGCCAGCCAAGGTAAAACCCAGGCAGCTGGGGGCTGGGGTTCTCAGTGTGATAATGCCCAAGTGTTCTGGGCCCCTCACACTGAAAATTACAGACCACAGCCACCCCTGAAAATGGCGCTTAAAACAGAGCTATTCAGCTCTACTGCAGGAGAATTTAGTGTCAAAGACCACTTCTACAAGCACCATTGGAGACTGGTACAAAGTCTTGTGAATACGTTCTGGGACAGGTGGCGTAAGCGATACTTGCCTACACTGCAGCATTGGATGAAGTGGCAATCTACTAGTTCCAATATGAATATTGGTGATCTTGTTATTGTGAAAGATTATAAAATTCACCAAAATCAGTTAAAAAAAGAGCAATTTCACAATTTTTTTAGTTATTTATTTATCATGTTAAATATACATTAAGGCCCCATGGGACTATTTAGCTGCCCAAAAAGGGATTTAAACATTTCAGCCCCTGGTCCACAGTCCTCCCTTTCCTCTTTTCCCCCTGTCTTTTTTTTCACTCTTCCCCCTTCACTGATTCTCTCTCTTCCTCTTTTCTCTACTATCTTTTTAAGTTTTTGTTATGGTTAAGGAGACTTATACACCTGTACACCACACCTTCTCTACCGGATGGCCTGCAATAATACACTTTATGCAAACTCACCAGGATCCCCAGGAGTCGAAGAGGGGGGCGGACATGGTTAAGACGACACGTCCCAGTCCCGTGGAGTGGAATCAATTGTCTACAATACTCTAAGGCTGCCTTCACATTTGCGTATGTGAACGCAGCTTATGCTGCGTTCCCATACTCATCCAAACACATGCGCACTGCGTTCCTATGTTTAACATAGGAACGCATAGTGCCTGCGTTTGGCAGCGTTTGCTGCGTTCGGGTGCGGATGCGGACCATATCTGCTCCTTCCGGTGTCCCGCGTCCGCACCCGGGATGCAGCATGTCGCGTCCCTGGTGCGGGCGAGAGTGTGTGATTTGTGCGCAGGCATCCGCACAGATGACTAATGGCGGGCAATGAGAGCGCACGGCGATCTGCAAGCATCTGCAGACCGCCGTGCGCTCCATTATAAACATAGGGGCCGCGGTCTGCATGCAGATGCAGATGTCTGAAGGCAGCCTAAAGTCTCCGTTGTTGAAATTTACAATGCTACTAATATTATCTGTATTGGTCTATGTTCCTATAAAATGTTTAATAAAAAAGTGTAGTTGGGGAAAAAAAATATATATATATTAAAACTGATCCTAAAGGCATTATTCTCCAGGTCAGTACGATTATTCAGATACCAAAGAAGCATAGCTTTTTTTTTCAATTGAGGGGTGAAAAAAAATTTGTAAATTTGTAAAGCAACATTTTTTTGCTTGTGTCACCATTTTCCTACACTTGAATCATTTTGAAGTTTTGGGATATGTGGCTATGTGAGAGCTTGCTATTTGCACCCTTAAGGCACCGTCACACATAACGACGCACCAGCGATACTGATAATGATATGCCAAGATCGCTGGTGCGTCGTTTTTCACATCGCTGGTAAGATGTTAAACAGGAATCTCACAAGAGATGTCACCAATGACTTCAGCAACGATCCAGAATTATACCGAGGTCGTTGGGAATTGTCATTCCATAGCGTAGCATTGAGATCATTGGTCATTGTCCCTTTCAAACACAACGATGTAGAGCTCCCAGCGGGAGCGCAACAACATAGAAATGACCCAGAGCAGTGTATAACGATCAACAATCTCACAGCAGGGGCCAGATCGTTGGTACGTGTCACATGTAAAGAGATCCTTAGCGGGATCGTTGTTACGTCACAAAATCTGTGACGTTACGACGATATCATTAACGATCTCGTTATGTGTGATAGGGGCTTTAGCCGACATTTTTACTGATACAATTTTAGGGAAGATATAATGTTTTGATTGCCCCTTATTGCATTTTAAAGGCATGTTGAAGCAGCCAAAAAATGTAATTCTGGTGTTTTGATCTTTTTACTTGTTACACTGTTTACCAATCGGATTAGTTTATTCAATATTTTGATAGATAAGGCTTTTAAAAATGCAATATATGCCTGTTTTTATTTTTTTTTAATGTTTTATTTTTAATAGGGAGAAAGGGGGTAATTTCAACCTTCATACTTTTTTAATTTTAAAAATATGTTATACATTTACACTGTATTTAATACTATTCTTAGCGGATTAATCATCTCATGACTTGTATTGCTCATGCCAGTGCATCTGCACTGCTATGAATGGCAAAAATGAGTCTCCTATGAATGCCATAGGCCTTTAAACGCTGGCTCTCACAGGGAAATCATCATGACAAGCACAACAGTCTTCAGCAGACTCCCCAGCTGTCATGTCAACTAATATACCGTATATACTCGTGTATAAGCCGACCCGTGTATAAGCCGACCCCCCTACTTTTGCCCCCAAAACCTGGGAAAATCTATTGACTCGCGTATAAGCCGAGGGTGGACCCCAGCACAGGTTTACAGCCCCAGCAGTGGTATACAGGCCCCAGCAGTATGATATACAGCAGCCCCCAGTGGTATATACAGCAGCTCCCAGTGGTATATACAGCAGCCACAGTGGTATATGCAGCAGCTCCCAGTGGTATATACAGCAGCCCCCAGTGGTATTGCAGCCCCTATATACAGCAGCCCCAGTGGTGTATACAGCAGCCCCAGTGGTATTGCAGCCCCTATATACAGCAGCCCCAGTGGTGTATACAGCAGCCCCTATATACAGCAGCCCCAGTGGTATTGCAGCCCCAGTGGTATTGCAGCCCCTATATACAGCAGCCCCAGTGGTGTATACAGCAGCCCCTATATACAGCAGCCCCAGTGGTATTGCAGCCCCTATATACAGCAGCCCCAGTGGTATTGCAGCCCCAGTGGTGTATACAGCAGCCCCTATATACAGCAGCCCCAGTGGTATTGCAGCCCCAGTGGTAGTATACAGCAGCCCTAGTGGTATACAGCAGGCCCCCAGGGGTACATATAGCAGCCCCCAGGGGGTACCCAGCAGCCCCCTGGGGTACCCAGCAGCCCCCAGGGGGTTTATACAGCAGCCCCCTGGGGGTACCCAACAGCCCCCAGGGGGTTTATACAGCAGCCCCTGGGGGTACCCAACAGCCCCCAGGGGGTTTATACAGCAGCCCCCTGGGGGTCCCCAGCAGCCCCCAGGGGGTTTATACAGCAGCCCCCTGGGGGTACCCAGCAGCCCCCAGGGGGTTTATACAGCAGCCCCCTGGGGGTACCCAGCAGCCCCCAGGGGGTTTATACAGCAGCCCCCTGGGGGTCCCCATCAGCCCCCTGGGGGTACCCATCAGCCCCCTGGGGGTACCCAGCAGCCCCCAGGGGGTATCCGCAGCCCCCAAATGCTGGCACTCGCTGGCAAGGGCCCCCCCCCCGCTTCTCTTACCATTCCGGTCTTCTGATCCGTGCCGCTCCTCGGTGCTCCTCGCTGCTCCGTCCGTCCTCCTACATCCGGGATCCCCAGCCGTCGCGCGATGACGTCATATGCCTGCGACGGCCGGAGATCCCGGATGTAGGAGGACGGACGGACGGAGCAGCGAGGAGCACCGAGGAGCGGCGCGGATCAGAAGACCGGAATGGTAATATAAGCGCCCTGGGGGGGGGGCCCTTACAAGGGGGGACAGTGCCAGCATTTGGGGGCTATATGCACTGCTTCCCCTGCGCTGATTGACAGGGGGAAGCAGTGCATATTTAATGAGCGGCCCCACGTGACGGGGCCGCTCATACAGCAGCCTCCCCCCCCCGCCTCCTGCAGCCTCCACAGCCCCGGGACACAGCCCCCACCTACATGTACCGTATATGACCCGTGTATAAGCCGAGGGGTAGACTTTTCAGCCCAAATTTTGGGCTGAAAAACTCGGCTTATACACGAGTATATACGGTAGATCAGAGAATTCTGGCGCTCAGAAATGAGTATTGGTGAAAAAAAGTTGAGATTTATTTTTGTTGTCCACAAGACAATATGTATAGAGTATGTGACATTTCAGTCATTTCCTGGTCTTTCTCAAACATAAATATGAGAATGGCCACAGATAGATGTGCAAATAAGGCAGCGCTTAGGGACTGCGCGACCTCTGTCACTGTGAGTAAAAGACCTCTCCTTAATGCCTTATTTGCAAATCTCTACCTGTGGTCAGACTCATATGGGTATGTTTGAGGAAGGTCAATAAATGAATATAACGTCACATACCATATACAGATTTTCATGTGAACCACAAAAATAAAAGCTCATTCTTTTTGATTTGACCGTACTCACCTATGAGTGCCAGATTTCAGATTTGTACAGAATGGGATCCTATCAGGGCATCTCCCCCAACCAGGAGTCTGATATTTCCCTTTCATCACTGTCATTACAAACCCATCGGTGCCATGCGATCACGTCACGTGCGTGCCATTGGGTGCATAGAATGGTGTGCCCTCATGCCGGTGCATGCTAAATGCTAAACTCAGAGATTCACAGCAGCATTTAACATGTTAACAGCTGCGGGCGGAGCTTTAATTCAGCCATCATCTGCCAGGAAATATGCAGGATCAGAAACCAAGCCCACATTAAAGTCAGGGACACAATATATAATGTAAATGTATGTCATATGTCGTGACTGGGTTAAAGGAAATCAGTCACTAGGTTTTTGCTACCCCATATGAGAGAAGCATGATGTAGGGAGGAAGACCCTGATTCTAGTGATGTATCACTCACTGATAAAATGACTCTCCTCTGTTGCAGATCTATTTAAATTCTGAGCTCTGTATTACTCTGCCTCGAGTTGTACAGAGCTCATAAAAAGACTACGTGGCAGATGGTTTACTAGTCCTCTAGTAATAATCTCCTGCTGATAAAACTTGATTTTACCAAGACTAGAGCAAGCTGCCTGGTAAGTGACACATCACTGTAATCAGGGTCACTGTTTGTGCATCATCAAAACAAAGTATTCACTGATCTCAGGGAGACCAGTTCAAGAAAACACTGTGGGCAGCCGGCTAAAGCACTCAACACAGTGAATTCCTAGGCCCATTGCCCCCTGGGAATTTTGAATATGCAAATAGAGACTGTGGAGCCTCGTTTAGGAGTCTCAACACAGGACTAGCCAGATCTTCCTCTAGTGAAGGACCTAGCCATGATAACCACCATATTAAGTGGCCCTTTGAGTCAATATCCAGCTCTTTACAAGCTTAAAGATATGACAAGGGAATACCAAGGCCAGGTATCCATCCACAGACAGCTGTTTCGGGGTGTTGCCCCTCATCAGTGTGGAGTAGGATTCTGGCTAGGTGGGAGCAATGCCTAATAGACCAACAAAACAAAGTATTCACTGATCTCAGGGAGACCAGTTCAAGAAAACACTGTGGGCAGCCGGCTAAAGCGCTTAACACAGTGAATTCCTAGGCCCATTGCGCCCTGGGAATTTTGAATATGCAAATAGAGTCTGTGGAGCCTCGTTTAGGAGTCTCAACACAGGACTATTTGTGCATCATGATACTCTTAGATTAGGTGGAAAAAACCTGGTGAGGTTCCCTTAAAAGATTATTGCACCCTCAGGGAACTAAGTTCACATATCATCTTCATACATGTTTTCTGTAGAAACAGGTAAAACAGTTCAATATATCCTGATCAAGATTCGTTGAGCTCTTGGGCCAATGCCATGTGTAATCAAGGTGAAATCAGTTTGTCAGCCATATTGTAGTAGTGACATCTCTTGCAAATGTTAGCTTCTGGGGAGGGGGGAATCCCTGACCTAATTTCAGGGAACCGGTTGGGAAGCATTGGTGTAGTCAAAGTACCTGCTGTCGACACATGAAAGATATACAAAATTGTTCACTGATAGGAAGAGTAGCCTGTTTCTATGGCAAATATACTACTTGTCATATATATAAAATCCATACCCCTATTACTGACACAAATGACAGATAAGAAAAAGTAATAAATGAATAAAAATAGAAAAACACCGTTTATTGCCAACAAATCTATGAGCAAAGAAGATGTAGCATTTAGGACCCAACCTCGATTATTTTCAGATATCAATATAAAATGACATTAAAAGTCAGGAACATTATTAATATACAGAAATAAAACCATTATTCTCTCACCATGTTCAAGAGATTATTTCTACAAGAAATCTGAAAGCAAAAATATCAGGTTCATATTAATGAAAATGCTTTATCTGCCGGTGATGGCATTGCCAAGGTGATTTCCCAGGTAAATTTTATACTTTCTTGACATGTCTTATACTTAATGTGCTAGCATTAATGCAATCGAGAATGTGCTAATTACACAGCATTAGCAGCAGAATACAGCAAACTGTAGTGAAAATAGAAAGTTTGCATATTAACAGGCAATTTCTGAGCTCAGCACGCTGGCACATAATAGCGTATGTTGGCAGCCTGTGAAACTAAACCTTGCCTGCGCTCTATACTGGCCTATATTTCACATGCAGTGTTGATGGAGACTGTTAATGTCCCAATTTTGTGGACATTAGTAAATGAAAGCGTTTTTGTGTTTTAGTGGGAGTGATATTTCCTGGGGATTTAGTAATGCTATTTATAGTTGTGTCCTTCCAGCAAAACGCATAATTCACCATATTTTCTCCCAGAAGGAATCAACGCAACTCAAGGCTTTATCTATGCATACTTAAGCTAACCATCAAGTATCTGAGAAGATATTTATTTAATTTGCTGTCACTTTCACTATGTTTATAGCATGGAGTACTAAAATATTTTTCTCTAAAGGCGCACAGTACGACAGCATGTATGACATTGCTCCATTTATTCTCACATATTGCCGGGGAAAGAGCACTATCGGTAGAGTGGTAGAACACAGGCTTTTCTGAACCCCGCCTTTTAGATGAGTGACACAGTGCTTTTAATGTTGATAATAACAATTTAATAGGACTACGCAGCAATGCTACCATTTCTCCTCAACAGCACGCACACTGTCTTGGGGTTATATTTGACTCAGATCTCTCCTTCTCTCCCCACATCCGGTCACTCGCTCGCTCATGTCACCTACACCTCAAAGACATCTCTAGAATTTGACCTTTTCTTACTGTTGTATAACTGTTGCCCATATTCATTCTCGCCTGGATTACTGCAATTCTCTACTAATTGGTCTCCCTCTTACTAAACTCTCTCCTCTCCAATCCATCCTCAATGCAGCAGCCAGGATCATATTCGTCTCCAATCGCTTCACCGATGCCTCTATCCTGTGCCAGTCATTGCACTGGTTGCCAATCCGCTACAGAGTGCAATGTAAAATTATCACTCTCATCTACGAAGCCCTCCACAGTTCTGCACCGCCCTACATCTCCTCCCTCAGCTCTGTCTATTGCCCTACATGTGCCCTCCATTCCACAAGTGACCTAAGACTGACATCATCTACAATCCGTACCTCCCACTCCCGACTCCAAGACTTCTCCTGAGCTGCACATATTCTCTGGAACGGATTACCAAAAAGAATTCAATTAATTCCGAATTCCAATAGTTTTAAGCGAGCCTTAAAAACGTATCTCTTTAGACTGGCCTATCACCTCACTTGTCTATCTATCTTTCCTTTTCCATATCTGGCTCTTGTGTCATCTGTCAGTCCACCATGCATAATATAGCATTTTATCTGTACTTGTACAGATCCAGACCAGTGACCGGTTCATTCAGCGTTACGTGAATCCCCTATTTATTATATTGATGGCTGGACAATATATGATGGCACTTTTTACCATTCACCTTTTGTGCCTCTCCTATTTTCTCATAGATTGTAAGCTTGTGAGCAGGAACCTCACTCCTCATGGTTTTTGAATTTTGTGTTACTCTGTATTGTCTCATATTGTTTGTTCATGTCCCCTCTGAATTGTAAAGTGCTGCGTAATATGTTGGCGCTATATAAATAAAATTATTATTATTATTATTATTATTATTAATGCCAGACATGAAGGACAATTGTATTACAGTCTTGAAATAAATAATCCTTTCCAACCTGTTTAGGGTGATTTCCCCACAAATTTTTTACTTTACTTGCTGTGATTTTTCTTTAAATGATGACTAGATATTAGTTATATGTCAATAGAGAGAAATTAAATATACTATAAACACTTCATTTTCCTTTACGGTAACTGCCCATGATCAGGACTTGCTGCCTCATGGACATGGCTTGTTTTCTCTGGCAGTGATGCTAGAGCTTTCTCTGTGGCAGATTGCGCTGTCAGTGCCCACGATCAGGATTCTGGAGGCAGTGGATATTTGCTGTGTTCTCCACCCGAGAATACTCGTGTCTCTGCAATAATAAATTGACATGCTGCGGCTTTGGAAGCTGTACCACAACTCAGTTTAATCTGCGGGAAAAAGTACATTGGACAGGACATTTTTATAACTCCATCCAATGTGCTTGTACTGTACAACAAAGCATTTTGGACACAGCGATAATAAGCTGCGTCCAAAATGCTGCTAATCCTGATCGTGGGCACTCATCCTTAGGGTTTTTTTTATAGGATTCTTATTAGAATTTATTGACAGTGTTTGCTATCTACTCTGCCTTCCTTCTCTCAATGTTAGAGATAGCACACAGACCTGCAGTAAAGAGGGAAGAGGGGGCATGCCCAGAAGCCTGCATGTGAGGACGTTCGGACCGGGAGCTCCTGACCCGGGGACCTCAATAAGCATAAATAGTTCAGCTTAACCCCTCTCATGGGCCGCAAAAAAGCAACTAAGACCCCAGGGACCCGGGGGCGTCTGTGCTGGGCACCCTGGATGGATATCTCTCTAGGGGACAGCAGGAGCAGCGGGCAGATGGAGCGCAGATGAAGGAGAGAGCTCCCGGAGCGGCATCAGATATAGCCAGCCCGGACGGATCCAGCTTACAGCATACATCATCTACACCGACACAGCCGGGAGCCGTCTCCCCGTCACCCGGAGGAACAGGAGTCGGGACCCAGGCGCCTCCATTACAGCAGCGCGGTAAGATGGCGCCGATGGTGGAGGTCCCGCCCCCCTCCTTCTCCAGCTCCCCGCGGCGACAGGTGGCCTCGGATCTCTCCCCTACACAGCGGGAGGACTGTCCCTCTCCCTCCCCGACGTCCCTGGAGCCGGACCAGGAGCTGCCGCCAGCCTCACAGAGACGAGCTGAAACAGCTGAGGTGGGTGATGCGGTCCTCATGTCCCCTGTGCTGTGCCCTGTGGGGGAATATTCATATCCGAGGGAGGCTGTTAACTGTACAGGGCGGGAGTGCGGATGGGGGGATTCTCCAACCCCCTCCTCAGATGTCAACCCTGAGGAAAGACCCCGGGGGAGCCTGTCAGGTCTTCCCTCTTCACAGCAGGACCTGATGATCATGGCTCATGTGGGGACCGGCTCTCTCTGCCTCCTCCCAGGATCCCCCCAACTTGTCAGTGAGGGGACCCCTGCAATTGATCGGGGAGCTCCCTATGTGGAGCCACCTAGACCCCAGAGGTCGCCCAAAACACCCCGGTTGAACCACTCTGGATTTGGGAGTGGGGGGAGGGACTCCACTGCTGTTATTTCTGACACCTGCCAAGATTCCTTGTTGGACCTTGATGACATGATGGACTCTACAGCCCTGTTGCGGCCTGACAACTCCCGGCCTTCCACGCAGCCCCCCCAGGAGTGGTGGGCTCTGATACAGCACCTCCTACGAAGCAAGACTTTCAGGCTCTCATTCGAGAGGTGAAGTCCACATGTCGACAAGAAATAGCACTTGTCCGTCAGGAGGTAACGGGGCTGACCCAGCGAATCCACCAGCTGGAGGAGGAACATATAGAAGCTAGGCAGGCCATTACGCAGTTACAGTCGCTTGTGTCCTCCCAGGCTAGGATGATAGATGACATGCAGCGCCACGTTGAGGATCTCGATAACAGAGGCCGTAGACACAATATCCAGGTTCGGGGGTACCGGAGGTGAGGGAGAGAGAGGACGTAGAGACAACGCTCAACACAATTTTCAATACTATACTAAAACGCCCTCTGGACCACCCGATCCCCATAGATAGAGCGCACAGAGCATTAAAGGCCAAAAACATGGATGGAGCACCTAGAGACATCATATGCCACGTTACAGACTTTCGCCTAAAGGAGGACATTATGGCTAAGATTTCACCAACCAAACCACCATCTTTCAGAGGAGCCAAAATAGCTTTGTACCAGGACCTCTCTTGGATCACGCTGCAACGTAGACTGGCCCTGAGACCTCTCCTTAAATGCCTGGTAGACAGAGAGGTTCAGTACAAATGGGGGTACCCGTTTAGTCTATCAGCTCGCCGAGGCAATACAACTGCCACCCTGAGATATCCGGATGAGGTCCCAGCGTTTTGCAAGACCTTTGGATTTGAGGCACCAGCCCTGCCTGATTGGACCTCACCGTTACTACCCTCGACTCTTCAGCGGACTTGGCAAACTGCGACTTCAAGGAAGCGGCGAGCAAGAACCACCGCGGATGACACCTGAACTCTCCTAACTCTAGCGCAGGATTTTCGCTGGCAATGTCAGAGGGGTTCTTGACTTGACGCCTCACTGCCCAATGGGTTATCTGATATATTAATAACTCCCATGAGAGGGATATTTGCTTATCTATCTGTCCCCCTGTTTCTTTCTTTCCCCCTGTTCCCTGCCCTACCCCCCCTCTCCCCGTCCCCCTTCTTCTCCCCCCCCCTACCTTTTCCCCCCTTTTTCTCCTCTCAGACTCTTTCCTCCCCCCCCCCATGTCCTAGAGGGGAACTTGTTTTTGCGCACTGTCCCCGGGAAGGGAGGCTATAGCTGGTGTTTTGTTCTCTACATTGAGGGCCAGAAGGTCACGACCCCCGGCAAGAGTACAGACCAAAGAAGTCAAACCCCTTAGAGGAGTATAGCGACTTCTTGGATTTTCTGATCTCCAAATTGGAGACTGATTTTTACGGGTCGACTCTTGCTCTGGGATCCCTATGAGGCGGATCCTAACAAATTTAAGTTTTACTGTTTGTTACTTGCTTATTTTAGTTTTTACAGATGTTTTGCAGTATTCTAAATTTCAATGCTTGCAGCGTGTCTATGACTTTCCTTTGCAGAGAGGCTTTGAGCTTCTGGTTCTACTAGTAGTAAGAGAGGGGACCCCTCAAATCTCCGTAGAGATCTATTTGCAGACATTTGCCCACCCCCATCATGGTAAAATTATTTTCACTTAATGTCAAGGGACTTAACACACCTGTCAAGAGGAGACTGGCCTTGAGAGACATGAGAGAGTCTGGAGCGGATATTATATTTCTACAGGAAACACACCTCACACTTAGCGGATCACTTAAATTTGCCCAGCACTACTTCCCCAGAACATACTCGGCTACAGCTAAAACAAAAAAGGCAGGAGTGGCGGTCCTGTTCTCCCGCTCATGTAGAGTACATGTGCGAACGACCGAACTTGACCCACATGGCCGATTCATTATCCTTAGGGGAGATCTGGAGGGTAGGCCAATACTCCTATGTAACCTTTATGCCCCAAATACAGCACAAATGACATTCTTATCCTCTGTCTTAAAACGTCTACACTCTGAACGAGATACCCTTCATATTATTGGAGGAGATTTCAATTTGGCCTTTTCCAGCTGCGTCGATAGACTCCATTTGCAACCTCCTGCGGGCGTCCGCCGAGAGGAGGGACGCGACTCTGTGAAGTTTCGTAAATTAATCCACACTCACGGTCTTTATGACTTATGGAGGGTGATAATCCGACTACCAGACAGTACACATTCTATTCCCATACTCATAAATCTCATAGCAGAATAGACTATTTCTTTGGAAATGTCCCGACCCTCCGAACATTGAAAAAAGCTGACATAGGACACATTACATGGTCAGACCATGCTCCCCTACTGGTGAACCTTGAAATTACCCCCCATGTTCCAAGACCGACCCACTGGAGACTTAATGAGTCTTTACTGACAAATAAGGTGACGAGACAGACTCTACGGACCTCACTGACACATTATTTTGCTGAGAATGCCCCGTCGGCCCCCTTGCTCGGATCCCTATGGGAGGCGCATAAGGCGGTCTTCAGAGGCGAGTGTATAGCGCTTTCCTCTAGATTAAAAAAGGACACTAAATTACAATATTCCATCTATGAGGGGAAACTGAGGGCCGCCGAGTCGAAACTCCTTGCGGGACCCACGCGACGCGGTCTGCGTGAGGTGATTGAACTACGAGCGAAACTAAGGGACTTGGCACTGGGAAGGGTTGAGAAACTTATTCGATTCTCCCGCCGGAAATACTATGAATACGGTAATAAACCCCACACGATGCTTGCGAGGCAACTGCAGAATAAAGCTACAAACGGAAACCCCACTGGGATCAGAGGGGCTGACGGCACAATTAGATATGACCCTGAAGGGATGGCTACAGCCTTTCACACTTATTATTCTTCGTTATACTCATTGCCCTCCCCACTGCCAAATGACCGCCAGACTAGAGATAGGGTACTGAACGACTACCTTAGTAACTGTCATCTTCCTAAACTACCTCGGTCAGCCCTCAACGACCTAAATGATAAGATCTCCATTGAGGAGGTTGAAGAAATTGTGAAAAAATTGCCCTCTACTAAAGCCCCTGGCCCTGATGGTCTACCATATCTCTATTACAAGACATATCTGCCCTTGCTTTCGCAGCATATGGTCTCCTTGTTTAATAGCTTCATGACTGGAGGGGAAATTCCTGCCTCTATGCTTCATTCCTATATAACAGTTATTTTGAAAGATGGCAAGGACCCCGTAGACTGCACAAGTTATAGGCCTATAAGCCTTTTAAATTCGGACTTAAAAATTTTGGCGGAGAGACTGAACAACTGGTTGCCTCGATTAATTCATAAAGACCAGGTCGGCTTCGTTCGGTTTCGCCAGGCGGGCGACAACACTCGTCGCTTACTGGACTTGGTAGACGTGGTGAACAAGAGGGGAGACGAGGCCATTTTGTTGAGCCTAGATGCGGAGAAGGCCTTCGACAGGCTGAACTGGGATTTTATGTTCTCTGCATTACATCACTTCGGCCTGTCGGGGTCCTTCATCACCGCACTGCGGGGCTTGTACTCTGCCCCGAAGGCGACGGTCCGCCTATCCCATGCACACTCTGGGCTACTGGAAATTCGTAACGGTACGCGCCAGGGATGCCCTCTTTCCCCGTTGCTATATGTTCTTAGCATCGAACCTCTCGCAGCTTACTTACGCAGGAGTCCCGATGTAGCTGGAATCCGGATTAGGTCAAAAGAATTTAAGATTTCTTTATTCGCCGATGATGTCATGCTCACACTGACTAATCCCGTAGTAACCCTTCCCAATCTAGGTAAAATCCTAGAGTCATACTCATGCCTGTCTGGGTACAAAGTGAACCCAAGTAAAACTGAAGCACTGCCACTTAATATACCCGAACCTAAACTTGGATATTTGCAGAAGTTTCATAGATACACCTGGAGAACCTCTCCCATTAAATATCTGGGGGTACATATTACTCCACGATATGGCGAAATGTATGGGGCAAACTTCCCCCCTTTGATCCGAGATACTGAGATACGATTACAGAAGTGGTCCTCATTGCCGGTCTCCTTTTTAGGTAAAATAGCAATCATAAAAATGTCGATCCTCCCCAAGTTCCTGTACCTGTTCGAGACAATTCCATCAAAAGTCCCACAGACGGTCTTAAAGAAAGTACAGTCGATCCTCCTGAACTTTGTCTGGCATTCGGGGAGACATCGTATTCCTAGAACAGTGATGTGCGCCCCCAAATCACAGGGGGGTTTGGCATGCCCAGATATAACTAAATATTACTATGCCGCACATCTAAGACGTATCCCCTCCTGGTCGACTCTCCCCGCATTCAGCAAATGGATGGAAATCGAAAAATTATGGCTGGCTCCCTATCACCCCGCAGCCCTGATATGGGGTCCACCTAACGAGATTTCTCGGGCCGCACTCCTGGGCCCTATGGCATTTACCAGGGACATCTGGAACACACTGAGAATTAGATACCAGTTAGCTACTCATGCATCGTTCCTAACACCGTTCCTCTATAACCCACACTTGGAGGACATTATGGATTCGGGGGCGGGATCCAGTTGGGCTTTGGCAGGCCTCTTCACATACAGGGACCTGGTGGACCCCCTAACTAGGAGGTTTAGGACCTTTCCTGAGCTATCCCGGAAGCATAACCTACAGAAGACCTTATCCTACTCATACCAACAAATATTACACTATTTTAGAACGAAGATGGGTTCCCCGGAATCCCTTGTACCGACCGATTTTGAGAGGATATGTGTAAAAAATACAACAACTAAGGGGCTCATTTCGGATATATACACCATACTTCACTGTCCCAGCACTCAGACGTCTAGTTGTCATACATATATGGCGAAATGGGAGTCGTGGTTGGGACACCCACTGACTATGAGACAGTGGCAGGTGGTCTGGTCGAGAGCTCACAAGACCTCTATCAATACCCTCCACATGGAGAACCAGATTAAACTCCTGATGAACTGGTATTGTGTTACCGAGGTTCTCCATAAGATGAATAGGTCCATTCCAGATGTGTGTTGGAGATGCGGTACCGTTGGGGCATCCCTCTTCCACATTTTCTGGGACTGCCCGACCCTGGGAGATTTCTGGAGAGGGGTGGGGAGACTCCTGACCACGGTCTTTGAAGTTGAAATGCCAGTTGACCCCTGTGTGTTCTTACTAAATCTTACACCCAGAGGTTGGGATAGATCCCGCACGAAACGTCTAACCCATCTTTTAACCGCCGCTAAATGCCTCATCCCAATATACTGGAAAAAAACAACAGCCCCTACATCGCTGGCTCTTTACATCAGAATCCAGGATGTATACGTTATGGAGAAGATGACAGCCTCTCTACATGACAATATGGATAGGTTTGACAAGGTGTGGGCACCGTGGACTTCATTTAGAGGAGATCCACTAGGGTATTGAGGAGACTGACTCGACTTATTATGCAGAGGTGAATGGTTGCCCGGAGCGGATCATGATTACATATCTTTGAAAAAAAAAAGGGGTTAATGTGCACTGCCGGAGTCCGGGACCTCTATGTGGAAGCTTAATAATTTGAAAATCTAACGACCAGGAGACGAGAGTAGACACACTGAATATATTATTACTGTTCTGTTTCTGTTCATGTATATTTTATTTATGTAATATATGAATGAAGAATGTCAATTCGCTTGATATTGGCTTCTGTTACATGTTATAAATTTAAAATTTTCAATAAAAACAAAGTTGAAACAAGAGGGAAGAGGGTATTATAGGGAGCACAGAGAAAACACTGTAAAAAGGGGAGCATGGACAGGAAATAAGTGCAATGCTGAAAGTGTGCCGAAAGTGAAGACAGCAGCACCTACATACACGGAGAGTTCACATCCAACCTATGTTATGTTAGGTATAATTGAGTCAGACAAAATGCAAATATGAATAGCTATAAAATAAATAACCCTACAAAATTTTATTCTAGACTGCAAACTCACAATGTGGTTAAAAACTAAGGTGCACAGTCAGCAAGGAAGGAAGGGAAGGGTAGGCCCTGTCATCTACCCTCCCTCCTAGCCCCTATCTTAATGCAGGGGTCAGCACCCTGATATACGATATGGTTTCCCCACTCAACGGTGGCTTTCCCTAGAGTTGCTGTTCACTGTCCCTACAAAGTCAGAAACAGTGTTCACTCGATTATATATATAGGCCAAATTTCTTCTGTAGATATTATGGGTCCATCTTGGCTGTGAAAGGGTACTCTAGTGACTAAAAACAAAGGGCTGTCTGTCCCTGGCAGTTATGCCCTACGTCATGGCGGGGACTGTGCCCTGATGTAGCGATATGGGTCCCCCGCTCAGGACAGCTTTTGCCTACAGTATCCCTCTTGCTAAAAGACCCTCAGAAAATTTGATGCACAGGGGTCAATCAAGCAAATGTGAAATAGTGATGGGACATTATGGCACTCATCTCAACCACCGACTTGCAGCCTACGACGCGTTTCACTTGCGATCATCAGGAGGCTGATGCTGTATGCTCCATTATGGTGCTTCCTGATACCAGAATAATATGACAGGGAAATTTGCCAGCAAAGTGAAGGAGAATTCTGAAGAGCTGTGACCACATTCAGGTTTTTTTTCCTTCTAGATTTCAGTGCAGAAAAAAGAAGCAACATGTTAATTGTTTCTACATTTTTCCCTGTACTTTTTTACATAGACTGCATGATAACAATGCAAGGCAAAAAATGCACCGAAAAACTACATCTGGCAAAAATGCACGGTTTTCCTGCCAGAAGATGCAGATCTGCTGCGGACGTTTCTACAATCAAATCTGCAATGTGAGCACATAGCCTGCCAGAGGCAGAAATATACCGGTATATCAAAAAATATTTGGACAGTGACGCAAGTGTTGGGATTTTAGCTTTACACCAAAATATATTCAATATACAGTTATACAATCAGTATGGGCTTGAAGGTTGGTCCTAAGGCAAAGTATTTTTACTCCTAACTCCCTAAATATTTGATGCCATAATGTAAACTATATTCTAATATACTTGCTTTAAAAATTCCCTGTCCTTCCTTCACTACTCGTTATTTTTGTTTATGCTTTTTTATTTTATTTCACTTTCTGTCTGCTGACATTTTAAGAATTCCCAGTGGATGCTAGGAATCAACAAATGGAAACCAAGGAGATATAATAAAATAAATAAAATGTATTATTTATATAAAACCATCAAAGAATAACAAACTAGATGTGTGTTGTGTGCGGTGGGACCCTGGTCATCGGTCTTGCTCTTGTCTGGCACTTGCCAGTTTGAGTATATACCTTTTTTAGAGTCTGGTTTACTTGTGTTTGCTTTCATTGTTTGTTGTCATTTACATGTGTGCGGGTTCCCTTTGGTCGCTTAAATCTACTTGCTGTGCCATACTTCCCTTGAGGTGGTCCACATACATGTATCAGATAGCTAAAATACTTTAACCATATCGTCTATATATTATGAGTTGTAACCTTTACTAATTATGTGCAAGACTACCACATTAATCCTTTATTACCATAAGTAACTACTAGATGTCCCCGCTATTTTTTACCTTTCTGATGTCTGATTATTACTTTATGTGTTATTGCTTGGTGGTTTTAAATAAATAATAAAATTAATTGGTTTTATCATATCTCTTTTGCTTGCATTTAAACCATTGTCATCATAGGTGTTTATTGATACTCAAAGCGTTATTAAGGGGCAGAGGCTGCGGTCACTGTTGCATCCTCTGCCCCCTATCGGAAATGAAGCGTCACCAGTGATGCTTGTTTCAATGGCCCATCCCTCCTCTGCCCCTGTATGCTGTGCACTGCGTGACGAGCACAGTGCATGCTCTGTTGTTGGTTTACAGTAGATGAATATTAATGAACCAGAAGCAGGACGGTTTTAAAATACTCCCCACATGACATCACTGGTCTCTGCTAGGTATTCTGAAACTGCTCTGTTGCCGGCTCATTACACTTCATGTACAGTAAGCTGACAACAGAGCTGTGCACATAGCAAAGGGACGAGACCCTAAAATGAGTATCACTGATAACACTTAATTCAGGGAGATGCAGATGATACCACAATGACTGCCGTTTTTGCACCTGATGTCACTTTGAGTATCCCAGCATGCAATGGGACTTCTTAAACGAAGCATCATCGGACAGGAAAAAAAAAAAAAATAGCAAATAGAGTTGTGAGGGAAGGATAGGTAAAAATGTCTGTACCGTGTTAGCCAGTAGATAGAAAAATATTAGAATCTGAGAGTCCTCAGTGGTTGATATCTTTTAATGGCTAACTGAAAAGATAAGAAAGAGTAAAGCAAGCTTTCAAGACACTAAGGGCCCTTTCACATCAGTGTTTTTTTCAAATCGCGGCAGATGCGGTGAAAAAAACGCATCTGCCGCGATTACCGCATACCGGCTGCACTTGCGGCACAGTTGCGGCGCAATTGCGGTAAACACCATACAATGTATAGGCGGACTTGCGGCAGGTGCGGCAAGTGCGGTTTTGGCACTTGCGGCAGGTGCGGCCGCAAAAAAACCTGCGGCTGACAGCATTTTTTTTCGCGGCCGCACCTGCCGCAAGTGCCAAAACCGCACTTGCCGCACCTGCCGCAAGTCCGCCTATACCTTGTATGGCGTTTACCGCAACCGCGCCGCAAGTGCAGCCGGTATGCGGTAATCGCGGCAGATGCGTTTTTTTCACCGCATCTGCCGCGAATTTCAAAAAACGCTGATGTGAAAGGGCCCTAAGGTCTCTTCATAAAGCTAGTAAAGAGAGGAAAGGATAGGTAATTTTTAAAGCAATCATATTAGAAAATAGCTTTGATTATGGCATCAAATAAATAGGTAGTTATGAGGAAAATGACTTTGGGTTTAGACTGCGCCTTTAAAGTGCAGACTCTCAGCTTTAATATTAGAGTATTTTCATCCTAACTGGTGTAAGGGTTTAGGAATTACAGCTATTTAAGATATAGCTGACTCTTTTGCAAGGGAGAAAAAATAATGGGACAATTATCTCAAAAGCTCTTTAATGGGCTGCATTGGACAATCCCCTTGTTAATCCATCATCAATTAAGCAGGTAAAAGGTCTGGAGCTGATTCCATGTGTGGCAGTTGCATTTAGAAGCTGTTGTTGTGAAGAAACAACATGAGTACAAAAGAGCTCTCAAGGAAGAGAAAGAGGCCATCATTACACTGAAAAAAAGGAAGAAATCTGTCAGAGAGATTGTCAGTAATATTAAGAGCAGCCAAATCAATAGTCTGGTACATTCTGGAAAAAAGTGCACTGGTGAGCTTGGAAAGTCAAAAAGGCTTGGATGTCCACGAAAGACAAAATTGATGAATGATTGCAGAATTCTTTCCATGTGGAAGAAAAAACCCTCTTCACAACATTCACCCAAATGAAGAACAGGAGGTAGGTTTTTCAGAATCTACTATACCAGAATGATGGGAAGAACAAAATATAAGAGATGACTTGGAACACGTATAAAAGGGGGAAGATGATGTCAAGGAGCGATACAACCTCCAGTTTGTTTTTCAGAAAGCAAAGATCAATTTTATTAGCAAATAACAGATAAAGTCCACAAACTATTAAAAACATTTAAAATGTGGCTTCAAATAGCCACATACAGCCTCTAATACAAATTTATTAGCAGGTATCCCTCTCCTGCTTTCCTGAGCCCACTAAATATTGCACAGTAAATCACCCAGGTAACACAACGTACATATAGAAAATATATAGCCTTTTCGTATATATATGGCAATATTCTGATACAGGGATAACAAACTAGGCACATAGAGCTCTGCATAAGTTTATAGTTATCAGATGAGATATCTATCAAAACATGTCCACATTTTTCCCAAGAATAGTTCACAAACACTCAGCAACACCTTTTATGAGCATAAACCAGAAGGAATTGGTTACAAGTAAAGATTAAATCTTATACTCAAAACAGAGGTTGTTACCATTTGGGTCTACCAGTTTATGTCTCATTTTCTCATTCCAGGCTGGATTAAGAGTAAGGGGACCACCCTCAGGAAATAGGGGATATTAGATAGATTCACTTTGTAAAGGTTTGTAGCCCAGATTAATAATTGGAGCTCATTTGAGCCCTTTTTTGAAATCCTGACTCAAGCTGAAAGTTTCAGCCACCCATATCTAAGGCAAGGGCATCATTAGCTGTCAAAGGGTTAAACCACCATGCAGTCACCTGGGGGTTATCGTACCAGTATATACTGGATTTATCAAGGTTCAGTCAGAGTATGAGGCAGGAGATTTAAAAAAAACGGCTCAAATGAGCTCCAATTATTAATCTGGGCTACAAACCGTTACAAAGTGAATCTATCTAATATCCCCTATTTCCTGAGGGTGGTCCCCTTACTCTTAATCCAGCCTGGAATGAGAAAATGAGACATAAACTGGTAGACCCTAAATGGTAACAACCTCTCTTTTGAGTATAAGATTTAATCTTTA